>VWZO01007216.1:55638-98144 GCA_013396975.1 Bucco capensis
GACAGGCTGAGGGAGCTGGGATTGTTCAGCCTGGAGAAGAGAAAGCTTCGGGGGGACCTACTAGTGACCTTCCAGTACCTAAGGGAACTTCCAAGAAGGCTGCAGAGGGCCTGTTTGCAAAGGCCTGGAGTGAAAGGACAAGGGGCAATGGTTTTAAATTGGAGAAGAGTAGATTTAGACTGGATATTAGGAAAAAGTTCCTCCCCACGAGGGCGGTGGAACACTGGCACAGGTTGCCCATGGAGGTGGTTGAGTTGCCATCCCTGGAGGCATTCAAGGTGAGGCTTGCCAGGGCTCTGGGCAAGCTGATCTAGTTGGGGATGTCCCTGCCCACTGCAGGGGGGTTGGACTAGATGACCTGCAGAGGTCCCTTCCAACCCAAACCATTCTATGATTCCAAGAAGCAACTTTGAACATTGTCTAACACCATTTTTCCATCAACAACGAATGACAATCTAGTACACATTCTTCATTCAGAAATCATTTACAATGGCAATGGCAGTATGTACAAGTAAGGATTTTTAGACAAGTTCATAAAAACACAGCACTGCAAATTCAAAAGCTGTAAGCCTTACTAAATGGTATTACTTACTATCATCAGCTGCTTCTCGCCATCTTTTTCTGCTTCTTTTAGTTTCTGAACATGTTCCTCTGATGGTAGGTTACCGCATTTGGAAGGATTTGGCAAGGGAACCCTGTAAAACAGTCAATATGATCAGGGATAAAACCTACATTTGAACTGTTAGTAGTAAGAACAATTTCGTTAGGAGTAAGAAGAAGAATCCTTTTTTTTTTTTTTAATATGGTAGGTGAGACCTTCAGCAATCATAAAACAATCCCAAATTAAAACCACTCTTCCCCATCTAAAAAGATTTCATGTATAGAAGACTCTCATAATTTAAGGATTAGAAAACTCTTCAAGTAGTAAGTGAAATCATTCAGTAAGTAAAAATCACGTCATAAACCCTTCCTGTACTCTCTGGTTATCATCTGACTTGAGGAAGAAACCGCTGGAAATGTTTTCCCAACTCTGTTAAATTCTACTTTTTAAAAGAAATGTGTAGTTACAAATATCTTGCTTAGTAACTCTCTTAAAATAAAATCATCACTTAAAACTGGGTAAAATGGAAGTAACTCATCTGAAGTTGAAAGCTGAGTTTGGGAGACAATAGAACAATCAGTCATAAAACCTCTGATAACTCTGCAAAGTCACTGTAATTTCACAGTGTATGAAATACTATTACCTGTTTTCAGCTTCAGAAGTTTGATTCGTACATGAAGTTTGTGTCAACTGCTTTGGAGCCAAATCTACAATTAATCAAAGATTACAACTTTATAATGAAATTTTCAGTTGCAAAGGAACTACACAAATAGTGATTTGGAAAAATATACTCAAGATAATGTTGCAATTTGCTTGTGACCAATAAAAAAAGATACAACCTTGAAGCAGTATTCACATGTTCCTCCACACATACTTAAACACACAATTTTCTCCAATATTTCCACAGCAGTTCTGCGGAGTAATTTGCTAGCAGCTAAACAAGGCAGCTAGTGAAACTACATAGTTTACACTTGTTTGTACCATTAGCCATATGAATAGCTCTGTGTATAGACTAGAATTCTGAACGTATAGTATATCTCCATTGGAGATGTGTTTTATAACAAGGAAAAGAAACAATAAAGAATAGCAAAAGAAAAAGAATTTTGTTTACGTTCTTTAACAGTATTATTAGAGTATTCTGCCTTTCAGAAATATCCTAGAATGGCAGGAAACCCCCAACTATTTAGTAAGGCTAAACAGGTAAACAGTGCACTCAAAATCAGGTTCAGATTTAAAAACAAAACAACCTAAAAAAAACTTAAACCAAAACAAAAACTCAAACCAACCAAAAACCCAAAAGCAAAAGGATGAAATATCAAGAGGGAAGTTAATGAAGAGATTATGTTAGTAATCTAGCGATAATGTTTCTTAGTCAAATGTATTTGAGTGAAAATATTCACATCACACCCATCACAAGGTTTGAAAAACTGCATTCACAGGCTGATCAGTGAAGACTATGCAATAAAACCAGAAGAATGATTAGGCAATAATTTGCTCAAGACCAAGCAGAATAATTTAGGAGAAATTCAGATCCTTATTGGAAGAAAGTGGTAGCCTCCTTAACAGAAAATGACCCAAGATGAGAACCCAATGGAAATTTAGAAGTTTTACTACTCTATGACATGGAAAATGAAACTACTTTGTTGGGTTTTTTCTGCTTCTTTGTTCTAAAAATTGTCAGCTTACTTTTACTCAAAGTAAAACCATTAAAATATTAATACATAAAGCCCAAAGATGCACTAAAACCAGAGGTGGGTAGAAAAACAGACACCTCTTTCCTATTAGTCAGCCCAGAGATAAAAGGACATTGAGGAGGATAGATTTAGGTTGGATGTTACGAAGAAGTTCTTCCCCTTGAGGGTGGTGAGACACTGGCACAGGTTGCCCAGAAAGGTGGTACAAGCCCCATCCCTGTAAATTTTTTAAGGCCAGGCTGGCTGGGGCTCTGGGCAACCTGCTCTAGTGGGACGTGTCCCTGCCCATGGCAGGGGCATTGGAACTAGATGAGCTTTAAGGTCCCTTCCAACCCTGACAAGTCTATGATTCACTGCTACTAAAGGTGGCCACGAGTGTGACATACAAAGAAATATGAAAACCCTGGTGAACAATTCCAATCCAGAAGTTTAGTTCTGCACCAACTGTACCTTATTCTGCGAAACACTCCTCTGAAAGGAAGAATAGTGCTTCCCATATAAATGGTCTGAAGAAGAAGAAAAATCAGTAGTAAACAGTTACCTTGAGATCCACTTTCTCCAGGTTCTTTTTTCACTTGTTTTGTTGATTTAGGAACCGTGATACACTTCACTGAGAACTTTCTGGATTTGATTCCAAATGTAATTGAAAGTTCTAAACAAAACAGAAAACATTACACATAAAATTGGAACTATTTAATGCTTCTAACCTATTAACAAAATCAAGGAGTTCATTAGCATCTTGAAAACAGCACCAGGTTTCCAATTCCTACACTATTTTAAGCAAACATTTGAAAATTTGAAGTTACTGTAAAACAAAGTCATTGTTAAAATAGAACTTTTGAGCATGGCATTCTCAGCAAACAGACTCAGAACACCCTCATGGAATCATAGAATGGCCAGGTTGGAAGGGACCTCAAAGATCATCTAGTTCCAACCCCCCCGCCACAAGCAGGGATGCCAAAACACTAGACCATGTTGCCCAGTGCCACATCCAGCCTGGCCTTGAACACTGCCAGGGATGGGGCAGCTACAACCTTTCTGGGCAACCTGTTCCAGTGCTTAATCACTCTCCTGGTAAAGAACCACCTCCCAATCTCCAGTCTAAACCTCCCCTCCTTCAGCTTAAAACCATTCCCCCTGGTCCTATCACACTCTGATCTCCTAAAGATTCTCTGTCCCTCTGTCTTATAATCTCCCTTTAGGTACTGAAAGACTGCTATCAGATCCCCTCGAAGCCTTCTCTTCTCTAGGCTGAACAACCCCAACTCTCTCAGCCTATCCTCATAGGGGAGGTCTTCCAATCCCGTAATCATTTTTGTGGCCCTCCTCTGGACTCTCTCCAGCAGCTCCACATCCTTTCTATGCTGAGGACCCCAAAACTGGACACAATACTCCAGGTGGGGCCTCACCAGGGCAGAGTAGAGAGGCAGAATTACCTCCCTAGATCTGCTGGCCACACCTCTCCTAATGCAGCCCAGGATGCGATTGGCTCTCTGAGCCGCAAGTACACATTGCCGACTCATATCCATCTTTTCATCCACCATGACCCCCAAGTCCTTCTCTTCCTGGCTATGATCAATGAGTTCCTCACCCAATCTATAGTGGTACCTGGGATTTCTCCTGCCCAGATGCAGGACCTTACATTTAGACTTGTTAAACTTCATTTTGTTTTCTTGGGCCCACTTCTCAAGCCTGTCCAGGTCCCTCTGAATGGCATCTCGGCCTCCTGGCGTGTCAACCACACCCATCAGCTTGGTGTCATCTGCAAATTTGCTGAGGGTGCACTCCATACCCACGTCCAGGTCATTAATGAAAATATTAAAGAGCACCGGTCCCAAAACCGAGCCCTGAGGGACACCACTAGTCACCGCTCTCCACCCAGACATAGAGCCATTAACCACAACTCTCTGGTTGCGTCCCTCCAGCCAATTCCTTATCCACCGAACGGTCCACCCATCAAACCCATACCTCTGCAGTTTTGAGATGAGGATGTCATGAGGGACCATATCAAAGGCCTTACAAAAATCCAAATAGACTACATCAGTCGGTTTCCCCTCATCCACCGCTCCAATCACTCCATCATAGAAGGCCACCAAATTAGTCAGGCACGATTTGCCCTTGGTGGATCCATGCTGACTACTCAGTATCACCTCTTTATTTTGCATGTGCCTGAGCATCACATCCATGACTATTCGCTCCATGATCTTCCCAGGCACAGAGGTGAGGCTCACCGGCCTGTAGTTCCCCGGGTCATCCTTCCTACCCTTTTTAAAAATAGGTGTAATATTAGCCTTTCTCCAGTCTCCCGGAACTTCTCCTGACCTCCACGACTTGTCAAATATGATAGAGAGCGGTCTCGCTACAACCTCAGCCAATTCCTTCAGGACCCTAGGATGTATGTTATCAGGGCCCATAGATTTATTCTGGTCAAGGTTCAATAGGTAGTCCCGAACCTGTTCTTCAAATACCCTCCCATGACACACTGTAATAAAAATGACTTACCTCATCTGACCGTGGCTCACATAAGCGTTTTGTCAAATTAGGCAACAAACCATTTTCTGCACCTCTCTTGCTGGCCTGTTTGACTTCTGATGTCACTGCTTTAGTTCCAGCTCTTTCAGATGAGTGATCTGATTTCTCCTGCACACAAGCTGCACTTTCATTCTCAGACAGTCCTGTTACTGATAGTGTGCCTTGTGCCTTCAAAAGCTCTGCTTCTGTAACTAGTTGACTCACCTCTGAAACTTCAGGGTAATCTTTTAACATAGAAAGCTTGGGGGCCTTTGCAGAATTGAAGTTACTTTGCTTCATGTTACTAGCTTTCAGTAATTTGATTTTGGTCCATTTGGAGTTTTTGTTTGAGGACTTATTTCTGCCATTCAGAGTGCATTTGACAGGCATTGCTTTTTTGCTAGGGAAAAAACGTTTGCACTGAGTACTTTGAGCAGGTTCTTTCTGAGTAAGCATTTCACTTTGTTGAAGCTGAATTTCAGCATGCTTCTCTTCTGCTTTACTGTGGTCAGCACTAGGGGAACCTTTTTTCACCTCTACCATATCTGACTCAATCTCACCAGCAATTTCTTCACAAAGTTCAAGGATGCTTACCCTTTTGGATTTCACATCATTCTCTGGCTGATCAGCCACAACCGTTTCACTTACAGATGGCTGTGAAACCTTTTTTTGTTTTGTACTGGTTTTAACATTCTGATGCACTTGTTGCTTTTCCTTAGTTATTGGCTTAAGAGAAGCTGTTTCCACTTTCTTTGTGCTGCTAGCAACAGGAGATAGAGGGTCCATTTGGTCTTTCTTAACTTCCTCAAGACTCTGATCAGGAGACACTGATGGCCCTTGAAGCTTATGTTGAATGCTGTGGCAGTTTTCATTTTTATTGTCTGCTTTACTTTTTTTCTCTTTCAGAGAGCTGGTGATGTCTACATGTATTTCTTTATCCTCATTGGTATCGTTAGGCTTTGGTTTTGTGTTTTTCTGTTCCCTTTTCTCTCCAGCAGATTTTTTTGCTGCAACACTGTTAGAGCGTCCTTTTGCCTGGCTACTTTGTTTAACTTCCAAAGCCTTCAGTTCTTTAACCTCTCTGTTGCGCAGGGATCTTGCTGGTACTTGGACATGTGTTAACTGCTGCAGTCTCTGTGATCTCCTCATAACTGGCTCACTTGCCACAATTACACAGTTTGACTTAGGAATTTCTTGCACAGATTTTTTCTGGCATAACTCCTTATTTTTCGCAGATTTAGGCTGCTGTTGGACCTTTTTGTCAAGTATTGTTTTATTATTTGAGTTGAACACTGATGATCTGGTAGCCATGCATATTCCTAGCTCAGGTTCATTGGTGTTGTCACTGAAAGATTCAAAATATTATTTTTTCAGCTTCCAGAAAGTAGAATTTGTCTTAAGACTCTTCTCATTCCTACTAGCCTCTGCCTTGTTTTTTATTCTTTTTTTGTTAAAACACCAGATATTAACACTCTCAATCACCCTAAAAGGATTTCATTTCCACCCAATTACTCTTGGGTGCAGTACATAATGTTTTCTATACATGGCAAGACTGAACTAGGAACTCAAGATGAATGCTTGTTAACACCTCCATCAGTTCTTAAATTGTTGACAGTTGTGGCTTTCAAATAAAGTGTTAGCCTATGCAGTATTAGATTTATTTTTGCTTTAGAAACTTTTCTGGAGGAAGACACTAAATGGATTTCAAGACACTAACACAGTTCCAAAGAAAGATCCCACAGCAGATATCATAGTTAATGATTTAAGGTTGATCTTCCCAATACTTAGTTGTATCTTTAACTCAAATTCATTTTCCTTAGGTTGGTTCTGCACTAATTTAGTCTACAAAGAAAACCTAAAACAATTACTTTTTTTTTTTTATAACTGACCTGTTTGATTTGACAGAGGTTTTGAGTACAGTTCTCTCCTGCACTGCACACTGATTAACCTTTGCTTTAATAGAGACATTTTTTGTATCCGACACCTCTCTTTCCTTCTTTGTCGATGAGGGTTTGCTGTTCTTGTCCAGATTTGGACGTTTGGCAGAAGGCTCTACTAATATAGACTTCCTTTTCTGAGCTGCCATTTCTGTAAAACACAATAAATGATTCAGCTTTCAGAGTCTGTCAACTGTTGTTGCAGTGTCAATATAACCAAAAATTTGCCCATTTTACAAAACAAGGTAACTGATATTCACTTTTCCTTTTAGAGGCAGATCATGTTAACTGTGACAAGAAAACAAATCATCAAAGCAATCTCAAGTCAAATGACATTTATTTTACTCACAGGTTTTTACAAGAAGCAATCGATGTTGAGGCCAAAATATGCCAAGAGCATTCCTCATGCATATGAACAGGATGTTTCATGCCACCTATGAAGAATATAAAAAGTTCATGCAGTAAGCACTTCATTAACTTCCTTCTTAGATTCTGAATTTGCCATTCCCTTCCTCTTCACACAATGCTTAGCTTTAAAGTTTCTTTGATAATCAATTTAATAAAAAAACAAACAAACAAAAACCCAGAAAAACCCACACCACAAATTTTATTCCCATATCCAATCATTTTTGGGATTTTGCTGTATTAAGCATTACCCTTTTACCTTTTGAAAGGTGGCAGATAATAGTACCATTTGAAAGGAAGTTTCTCAGCCTTTTGCATTTTTCCAGAAAATAGTATGCTGCTCTCTTTCACAGACCACAAGAAAATTGAGCCTGCTGTCAATCCTGTGCCTCACAGCAACAGTGAATAAATGCATTAGACACTACTAAGTCTTGTAGCTGCAACTGCAGAACTTCACAGACATTAGCAACTGCCTATAACCGTTCCTGCTAATATGATTTCAGCTACAAATCAGAGACAAAAAGCCTAGAAAGTAGCATTATTTGAGCCATTTGCTTTGGGCAGTTAAACATGATGCCTTCATGAGAACTGAAATAGTGTTAATGATACAGAAATCAATCTGCACAAGAACCTGCAAACTAGCAGAGATCCTCAGTAAAAGGTCTTCAGAGATTCAGCAGATCATAACTTTCACATCTGTTGGTGGCTTCTGAAACTTTAAAGTTCTCTTATTCGAAGACACTTTTTGAATTATGGCACAAGCAATAATTGTTCAGCAAAGTTTCACTAATATCTTTTTAAAATCAAGTTTATTGGCAGACTCACTGCGCAGAACTTCCATATCACCTTTTTAGATCAAGAATTATCTAGTAATTTTTGTCACTGATAGAGTGACAAAAATACTTATGTAATAAACTTATACTCCTTTTTAAACCTTAACTAATCTAATGTTAAATCTGAGAGATTTTAAGGTCTAAGTTGCCAGTTGTATAACACAGACCACATACTTTCATTTTATTGCAACTCCAGTAGGCCTTCCCATATTGAGAAATGCATGTCTTAGAGTCTCAAACAGTTTGAAAGATACTTATACTAAGCCCTATTTAATAGTTATCCATTATCCAAAAGGAAAAGTAGAGCTGTACTTTTTCCTTTTCTTTCAGACTTTAAACTATCCTTAACCCCATTTTCATTTATCCTCTCTTTTATGAAGACAGTTCTAACCACGCTAGCTCAGATTCAGACACCAGTGCCGTCTTCTCACTCTCTCCTTTAAAGAAGCTGCATGACTCACATTTGAGATAGAACTAAGGAACATATCCAGGAAATAAATCTCTAACAGCACTTTTCATAGAGCTATTTCCATGTCTCTCCTAAGAAGCTAGTAACAGAATTTATATGCCTTACTTCTGGGAGCTCATGAGCTCCATGGCACTTAAGCAACTCTACAGGCTTCCACTAGTCAAAGGTTATCTGTCAGAGCCACTGTACAGCCATCATACCCTGAAAGTAACAAGTCCAATTGCTGAGTAAGTCTTCAGTCTTACCTTCTCTTAGTTTATAGCACAACATTGACTCTCAGAATTTGAGAGCACCATGATATATACTGTATACACCTAGACTGTCTTGGGTTTTTTCCAGACACAGAGACATCATGGTCACTCTCGACCACGACATGGCATATTTAAGAAATACTTTCAAGTGAAAAACAGAAAATATAATCCTTCCCTCCCCTCTTAGGACACTGACAAATACACTCTCCTCCCACAGAGGGAACTAGTACTTTAATAGCAATTTCTTTCCTATTAATACTTTGCATAGCAGAGTGAGGACTTTCTGACATTCAAGAACTTGCAGTTTTTGCCCTGAAGAAGTCTCCTCTAGTAAAAGCCAGATTATTAAACAAGGGAAGACATGGAATACAGGAACGAACTAGACAACAGTCAAAGGTTTTGGTCCAAGAAGTGGAGGAAAACATAAGCACACAACTCGCACACTCTCAAGTCCTTAAAGCAGGGGCGAGCCCTTGGTCGCTGCTGAGACAGGGGGCTCACCTGCTTGACAGGGTTCTGGGGTCTCACACGTGAGCATTCCCCGCTGACTGCCACGACTGAAGCTGCGAGCCCCTGCACCTTAAATCCTGGCTGAGACCCCACGATGGAGCACAAGAAGAATAAGGAAGAAAAGGGAAGGCCTCCAAGCGTGCTCAGTGTCATCTGCCTCAGTGCCCCACTGCGATAACCTTTTTGGAGCAGGGCCTGTCAGGGAGCCCCTAAACTCGGCCAACACAAGTTCCTAAGGCCAAGACAAGCGCCACCGAGGGGCAAGGCGAGGGCTGCGGAGAATCAACCGTAGCCCGCACGGCACCTACTCCAGCTCCCACTTGCGAGTAGTCGGCGAAAGCGTATCGCCCGCTCGCTCCCACCGTGATCGCGGAGACGGCAGAGACCGCTGGCAGGCCCAGCCCTGGCCGCGGGAGGTAAGGCAGGCCCAAGAAGGAGTGATCAGCCTTTCGGCGCCAAAAAAGAGGCAGATGGCACCTCTCGGCGCCAGGACAGGCTACCGGGCACAGGGCGGGGGCCCAGAAGGCTGTCGGAAGCCACTGGCACTGGGAAGGAGGGGGAAGAGGGGAGGGAGAGGGCAAACTTCCTGATCCCCCTCCCGGCGCGAAGTCGCCGCTTACCTCGCGCGACTGTCAGCGACGTGCCAGCAGCGCCCAACTCCCCCCGCGCCTCGCTGCCAGCTGCGGGGAGGGGGAGAGGGGAAGGGGAGGGGGAAGACGGGGCGGAGCGGAGCGGCGCGGCGCGGGGCTACGTATTTGACGTGACGTGACGCAACGTGACGCGATTTGGGGATGGCGCGCAAGCGCGCGGGGCCGCGCGGCTCGAGTTTCCGTACTGTCCCTGCGAGGCGGCGGCGAGCCCGGGCCTCAAGCCAGCTCCCATGCGGACACCGCCGACGGCCGAACCGCCGATGGCTGAACCACCCCCAGCCGGAGACGGGAAACTTCCGACGGCCCCCGGGGGTGGGAGGGGAACGTGATGTTGCTTGCGCAGCCTCAGAGGTCTGTGTGAGGGGAGCGCAGCGGGTACGCGGGCGAGCCGGGCCCTGCTGGCCTGAGGAGGGCAGTGCCACCTCAGGGACTGCCTGTGGGGTGAGAGATCAGCCCCCAGCACTTCAGAGGCAGTGCGGCTCTGACCTCGGACTGGCCGCGTTATCCCAGCGGCAAAGCCAGCTCGCACCAACCTGGGTCCGGGTGTTAAGCCCCTTCCTCTGCTAAAAACGAGGGGGGAAGCATTGACGCATGCTGACAGACCAGCGGTGACAAAATGACTTAGGTGGTGGCCTGCAGTGACACCTTATGACTGGCACTCGTAGCTAAATGCAAAGTCATACACCTCGATAACGGTAAAGGAGTACGTGCTCATGGGATTAGACCTAAATGAAATAAGACAGTGCAAAAGAAACAAATTCTTCCATTAATGATACTTTTATTCAAACATTAATGTATGCTTTTCATGTAAGTGGGTTTATTTTTATTAGTACTTGATGCTGAGTTTCTAACAGTACTGTACCCAAGCAATTTACAAATACAATGCTCAATACACTCTTTATTGCTTGTTGGTTTTGTCTGAACATAAAACCTGGAAATGAATATAGGAATAAATAAGGCACCAACTACTGCGCCAATTCCATGTAGTGTAGTAAGATGCACAAAAGTTCATTTTGCTTTTGCAAGTCATTTTTCTCATTTTCATTATTAGGGAAAAAATAGACTTTATTATTTTGACAAGTGCCAACACATCTGAAAAGTGAAAACTTGAGTAGTTCATAATTGTTTAATTTCACATCCCACCTTATAAAACTAGCTTTCATGTAGCATGTCCCAATTTCTTCTCCTAAAGACAAAAAGTATTTTTGTTATTCCTTTGCTGTTACTAGGAAACAAGCCTTGCAAGAAGCAGTCTTCAGACAAAAGACCTGACTTGTTTTTTTTATCCACGCTTTCTTCTTACACTGACCCCACTCAAAATATAAAAATAAAATTGCAGTGGCACTTTTGCTGACTTATCTTGTGTAGCTGGGCCCAAATTAGTGATCAGCACAAGGTGGGAGCTCCACAGAAGCTGCTTAATAGCCTTTTTTGCATTTTGGTACGCTGTAAATTAGGACTTCCCAACAGTTTCAAAATACATTCTGTCCAACTGTCCTTCTTCCTCAAAGGTCTACTTTGGCTCTCTCTCTGTTTCAGGGCAAAGGAGAACAGTGACCCCCTCAGCCAGCCTCACAAACTGGTAAACCAATAGGGCAGAAATCACTGTGCAAAGGCTTCAACCATTTGACAAAGAAAATAAAGCAGAGAGAAAGGGCTCCAACCTCCTCCCCAGCTCTCTCATCTTTTTTTACACACTTTGCTACATTCTTTTTAGAAATTATCTGAAACAATAAGAGAGACAAAGGTCTTGGATTTTTTTTTTTAATTTAAAGCAGACTGCATCATAATTTTCTGATGTTCTAGTGTTTATTATTTAAAATGGAAATGTTCTTGCAGAGTAATAGAAATATAAAAGATAGAATCATGGAGTTTACCAGTTATATGAAGTATGTATTAGATATATGACAACGCCCAGCTTTACATGCACTGTGAAATGCAAGCTGTCTTTTAATTACATCAGTTATTACAGTACTGTTTTAAAGGAATCTTTTGGTCATATGTAAACACTATATATTAGCTGTTTAAAAAATAATCATGTAAGACAATTATGGCATTGACACAGTTTAAAATCCAATAGGTAGCCCTGAATCTGAACACTCTCAGGGTAGAACAGCAAAACCAGATATCAGTCTAATGCTATGGAAAAACAGGCTGAAATTTTACTTTTTTGAAGAACCAGTGCTTCTTTGTGTTCTTTCCTTCTTTTGATTTTTAATATTTTAAGATTTTCACCATGCGTGCCCTAAGGAATGGGCCAACTTGTACTTACTACATGTGACAGGATTATATATGCTATTTCGAGTGTTTCCATTCCAATGTTAGAAATCACCTAAATTAAATTTCCTAAATATGTACTGGCTTAAATTAAAATTCTGAGGAATTATCTGTTTACTTAATAGTTTTGGTTAAGTGTAGTTTGATGTATGCAGGATGCTGTTTCATTTAAGGTCATTCTTAGTAAGGCATATTAAAAATAAATATAAAAGTGACAATGTAATATTTAGTTTCTTGTTACAAAATCTTAAGCAAAAAATATTTTTCCATGTAGTAATGGACTTGATCCATTTGCTGGCTTACAGGAGTTAAAATTTGTGCATTAAGCTTAACTGCCCTTGTCAAATTGTGCCCCTGTGCTCTAACAGTGGTCGAAAGCTACATGCTAAAGATTTTATTTCCATGCTCAAACACAGCTTGCACAAACTGCTTGAAGACTCTGTCCATGTAAGTGCACTTCCTTGGCCATATTCCTTCCAGAAACCCAATGTGGCCTCCACACGAAGTCAGAACCAAAGCAACGTTTGCATTTTGTTTGGCAGTTTCTACTGGTATAGCTAAAAGGGGGGGAGAAAAGTTTTAAATTCTTATGCTTCTGTGAAACACCAGCCACTGAATAATTTGTCTTAAATATTGCTTGTATTAGATGTGAATAAATAGGCAGAACATTAGCAGTTGCTTAAAGGTACTACAGGACACAGAACTATAACTGTGTTAAAAGCCATTTCTCTTTTCATTAACTCACCTGATCTGTGATTTTTCTGCCTTCTGTAAAAGTTTCAGAAAACCCTGGCCTTCATTTTTCTCTTAGTTCCACTGATGGACCAGTACTCATGTTACTGCATACTTATACAATTTGGGATAGGTAGTGTAGGTGAAAAGACAATCAAACCTGTAGCTTCTAACCTAGAGAGTGCAGGTGAAAAGACAATCAAACCTGTAGCTTCTAACCTAGAAAGTGCAGGTGAAAGGACATTCAAACGTGTACTTTCTAATTTACATTGCAATATTCAACTTTGGAAAAACTGAGAAACTGAGACCTGAACTGTGAATCCCATTCTTTTTGTAGGACACTCCAAACACAAAACCTTTAACATCACAATAAGATTTTGTCTGTAAGGTATCAGCTAGTATTAAGAACCCTGGATTATCATCATTCTATCTGATTTGCCATATATTTACACCTGCATGTTTACACCACACCATGCAAACACACTGGGAGATGAGGAGCTCATCATCTAAATATGCAAAGTAAACAGAGAAAGAGGAAGGGCAAACAACTGCACAAGGACATGGAAAGCTGCCCCATGTCACCCAGTAGCTTAGTGGTTCTCTACTGAACAGTGACTGCTAGGAAATGTTTTCATTTAAATGATTAGACCAGATATTACAGGGATTTTTCTTTTGCTGGGTTAGTTTTCAGCTGGATCAGCTCCCTGATTTTGTTGCCCATCTAAATGCCAATAAATGAATGGCAGCAGGCACAGTCGGATGGGGACTGTGGCTAGGTGTCCCATTCAGTGACAGCCTGCATTTATCTTAAAGTCCTCAGTGAACTACACCTGAGACACACGCTGATCTGGAGATGCGCAGGAAGGGTGACTTCAGTGCATCTTTGAATATGCATAGATGTGTGGCTTAATCAATGCTATCACCTGGGCAGTTCCCTTTGTGAAAGAAAATAAAGATCAGTTAGTGCAGACTGACAAGAGAGACAATCATATGACTTCACAAATGGTGTTTCAGTGTGATGGGACGACCCTGGTATCAGATGAACTGCTTGACACCACAGTGGGGCTTTATGGAACAGTGATGTTAGTGCTCTTGACATAAACATTATTTAAGTAAATTCCTCTGGAGCTTTAAGTATGCTAAGTATACTCTTGAACAAGCAGAAATCTCAATACATTTCAGTAAAGAACACCTTTAAAAGTCTCAGTTTTCAAATAATAAACTTCATGGAAGAGAAATAAAATAAAATTGTACACTTTGAGTTAATCTGCTCAGTAATCTCTGATCTTGCTCCCTTGGAGCCATGTACAAACAAAGACAATTCATGGCTACAATTCATATCAACTTCTGCCAACTACACAGGAATTTGTCCACTTATCTGTACCAAGCCATCTGCTCTTCTTTCCTCCAGCAGCACATGGACCACATTAAACACAAACTTGATGAAGAAGTGGGGCTCAGACTCAAGCCTGAGTCCCCATTCCTGTCTCAGGCAATGAATCACACCCTCCACAGCCATTCTGCAGCTTCTCCCTGGTCACTGAGGGGACTAATGGACAGACTTATATGCAAGAGTATGGAAAGGAATGTGTGAGGAGAGACAGATTTGATCTCTATGAATCAGAGATAACATGAGATATCCAGGATCAGCTCCATACTGGCCTCAACACACCTCTTTGCTCGCCAAGATTGTGCATAAACTTGATGGTGATTCACTTTGCCAGACTAGTGTCAAAGCCTAGAAGGAAATATTCTTTCCTGATAAGAAACTGCTTTGCTGGGAGTGTGGAAGGGAAATGAAAATAAATGTCTCCCTCTCCTGTGCCAACCCAGCTGGGAAAGCCCTTATAGACAAAGCTCACCATGACCTCTGCCTACCTGTCACTCAGAGGTTGCTAGCGTAATGATACCTCCCAAATCAGTTTGTTGGTGGCTAATTATTCATTCTTAAACTGATTGGCAATACTGTAGCAGGTGCTGCCTGCCTCTAAACAGCTATAGCAGCTCTCTTCTAGAAGCTTACCAGCGCTAGGATGCAGGCAAGGTATGAGCCATGTGCAGGTCCTTGTGAACATCATCTTCCCCGTCCTGAAGGTCTCCCTGTTCCAACTGATATGCCTTTACAGCAGAATTCTGCCACAGATCATCACTTTAATCACAAGCTGCAGCACTCTGCTGAACATGCACTCATCTGCTTCCTTCTGCAACGAGGATTTTTAATGGGTGCCAAGTTTGACCTGCTGTTACCTCTCTGCTCTTCCCTCCCTTGTGGTGAATGGAAGAGCCTACTCTTGGCATACTTGGTCTGGATACAGTTGGGTCAATGCTAGTATGACTGCACCCCAGCAGAGTTTCTTGCTCTGCAGCTTCTCGAGAGAATTATGCTGTGTTGCTCTCCAATGCCAAAACACAAATGATGCTTGGCAGTGGTGTGGCACTTTTCTCGAAGCTGTTTCTAGGGACTGTTAGTCATCCACAAATAAACCCACAATGCAACAGAGAAAATTCTGCCATGCAAAGGGCAGATGACTGGAGCACTTGGTGTGATGCACTCTAGGATATAGGATGCTATACCAAAAGATTCTACTGTTCATTTTTGTCCACCTGTAATCTAGTACTTCCATTTCTACTGCCCAAAATCTGTACTGCTGTTTGCCCCATCAGGCACAAACCTGTTATTTGTGATCACAGAACAACAATGTAAACATGTATATGCAGAATTACATCATTCAAAATCAATTTGTTGTATGCTCTTTGCAAAAAAGTATTTTGTAAAAAAGAACAATAGAAAAACATGCATTAAGCATTGGCCTAAATAAGTGACTGCTCTCATTCTATTCCACTGTTTGGTTCACCTCTCCCTGTTCTTAACCTCCTACTCTAATTGTTATTCCTCTGGTTTTCCTCAGCCTCTCTCCAGAGAACTTCATTCAACTGTGCTGTTTACATAATAGGATGCAAAATAATGCCTAAGCCAAGTGTGAATTCACATGGACAGAAAAGGTTCAGAGTTCAATAAAAGGTACAACTGAGCTCCAGACGTGCCCTTATTTGGCACAGTGGATCAGGAGGGAGCTGGCATGGTACCTAGTGTCAAGGGCAAGCTTTCAGCTTGGGCAAAACGCTCACCAGCAGCAATCAGCTAAGCACTAGTATAGTGGAGCTTAAGATGGATGCCATAATCCACTGCTCAGTGTCACTGAGGAGAAAAATGCCACTTCAGATGAAAAGTTAAATGTGACACTGCTAATGAATGTTATCATTCCACCTTCTTGATTTATTTTTCACACTTACAAAGTAAAAGGGCTTGACTTGGATATATTACATATTTCCTGAAGCAATAGCTTGTTTAAATTAGTTACAGTGAGAGATGTGTCATGCAATGAATAAAGTATTATGCAATATGAGAACTGCATTCCGGAATTTAACTACAAATACATCAGCTGCCAAGCTCTATGACAATGTGTACCAAAAAGCTACATAAGAAGAAATGATCAAGTAGTGAGAGGGAACAGAGATAGCATCTGCATTTCTTAAGAGAATGTGCATATTTCTTTCTTTTGACTGTAAAGATCTACTAATGGCTAATGATTGCCACCCCCTGTGCTTCTGCACTCTATCCTAATAATCAGGTCTCTCCATCATCAGCTGGTTTATATGTGACTAACACTGTAAGTAAATTGCCAGACTGATCCATCCCTGAAGGTTTTAATTATATGTAATGGTAACATGTAAATACACCTCATTACAGAAGTCTGAGAATTAACTCAGACCTATGTAGTTTGTCTTAATGGTTGCATATACATACAAATACATTTTTAAAAGCCTAAACTTACCATGACCTGGTGAGAAAACATCATCCACAGAGTTTAGGCATAACACTGGAATCCCTACTGACTTCAGCTTGCGACATGGGCTAGCATCTTCATAGTAATCATCAATTGTAGGGTAGCCAAACATGACTGAAGTGAACTGCTTATCAAATTCTCTAACAGTTCTAGCCTGAAACACAGAATTCAAATAGGGACCTATATTAGCATTTGGATAACAGCATCCAGCTAAAGCAGAAGCAACATTTTCACATACCTTCATCACAAGATCCATGTCAAATAACTCCTCCAACATTTGTCGATGCCTGAGAAGAAAGAACAATTGGTGAGCTTGGTTTTTGTTATATAAACAGATGTAGAAGTTCTCTGCCTTACATTTATCGGAATAATTCCCTAACAAGAATATGTTTAGTTTTAATTTTCTGTCATATTAAAAACCTGTCTGAGTCCAAGAGCAGAAGAATTGTTCATTCATAAGTAGGCACAGCCAGCAACAGAGTAAAAATCTGTATCAGCCATGAGAAAGATGTCAAAGATCAGAAAACGAAATATTTGTGAATACAAAATACACCCTAATTTTATAGAACAAAGGATGAACTAGTCCTTTCCATGCTTTTACACTCAATGCCAACTTAAAAGAATTAGTATATATACATAAGTACTCAAAGTCAGTATGTGCATGTCTAAAAAAATCTATGCACTTCATCCATAAATATAGAAGAACGTTGCTCTTGTGCTGAGTTCCCTGAGGAGCAGAGAAATTTAGTCACAATCTTTGCAAAGATCCTTTTAATTTCAAAACTTACAGAAGAATGCACACAGAACAGCTAGGTGTAATGTTACAGCAATCATTTTGCCAATATTATTATACTGGCTGTAGATCTCACGCTAATATCCTTCTACCTTCCTAAAGAGTTCAGAAGGCAACTCACCTGCTGATAGAGGATTGTAGACAAGTAGTCAAGTAATAGTTGAAAAGAAGCCAGTTTAGTGGCTTCTCCAGAGATTCTACAGACTCAAAAACATTCCAACCCGCAGAGAAAATTGCAGCTGCCATTAAAGGAGTGTCTCTGCCAGCTTTGCCCAGGTAATTTAAAAGAAGCATGCTACAAACAGAAATGAAAACCAGAAAACATAGATGCTATCAAATTGTTTGCTTTAATTTAAGGCAAATATCACAATCAGCCACCTTTTTGTCTATTTTTCAATAGTTTCTTACATCAGCCCTACAGTTATGCCTAACACTTCTAAAAGATAGTGAAAGGAATCAACATATGACTCGTGGAAGTTCAAAGACAGGGAGGAGGGTTTGCACTTTGGAGAAAAGTCATTTAAATGCACCTAGGACAGATTAAGGACTGGATAGAGAGCAACTCTGCTGGAAAAGACCTGGGCAAACTGAACATGACTCATCAATGCACCCTTGCAGCAATGAAGACAACTAATAGCAGTGCTTTGTTAGTAAGAGGAAAACAAGCAGGTTATGGGGAGAGATTATTTGGCATTTATGAGATTGTATCTGGAGTACTGTGCCAAATTTTGCAATTCCCAGCAGAACAGACACTGACATGCTGGAAAGACATATATTGGGGATGCTGGTGGATGAGAAGCTCAACATGAGTTGCCAGTATGTACTTGCAGCCCAGAAAGCCAACGATGCCCTGGACTGCATCAAGAGAAGCGTGGCCAGCAGGTCAAGGGAGGTGATTCTTCCCCTCTACTCCACTCTGGTGAGGCCTCACCTGGAGTTCTGCATCCAGTTCTGGAGCCCCCAGGACAAGAAAGATACGGATGTGCTGGAATGTGTCCAGAGAAGGGCCACAAGGATAATCAGAGGCTGGAGCACCTTTCCTATGAGGACAGGCTGAGAGAGTTGGGATTATTCAGTCTGGAGAAGAGAAGGTTCCCAGGAGACCTTCTTGTGGCCTTCCAGTATCTGCAGGGGCTACAAGAGGGCTGGGGAAGGACTTTTTAGGATGTCAGGTAGTGATAGGACTAGGGGGAATAGATATAAGCTTGAGGAGGGGAGATTTAGATTGGATGTTAGGAAGAAGTTCTTCCCCATGAGTGTGGTGAGCCACTGGCCCAGGTTGCTCAGAGAGGTGGTGGCAGCCCCAGCCCTGGCAGTGTTGCAGGCCAGGCTGGCTGGGGCTGGGAGCAAGCTGCTCTAGTGCCAGGTGTCCCTGCCCATGGCAGAGGGTAGGAACTAGATGATCTTTAAGGTCCCTTCCAACCCTGACAATTCTGTGATTCTATGAAGACAATGACAAAACCCCAGCAACATGGACAGAAACAGACTGGCCTGATTCAAAACGCTTTCAAGATACTTTTTTGTTTATCAATAACTATACTGCTTGAACAAATCTGTATTTATCCCATAGCTCCTACAAGTCTTTAGTAGATTAATAACAATACGCAGGGCTCTATCTGCCCATCCTCCATAACATTTATCAGAAAGAAGGGAAGTCTCAGGAAATGAACAGTCTGCAATATTTCTAATGGCAGCTCTCATCTCCCATGGTTTTGGTTGAAGAGGCTGTCCACACACTGCTTCTAGATTCTAGCAGTGATTTTTCTAAACAACTGTGCTATCACTGCCTGTTCTAGCTGTGCTTTCTGGAGAGGAGCCAGGACACAGCAGGTCTTAATACCACATGTTGTATCAACCCATACTGGTTTCAACAATGTTACTTTTTGCTTCTGAGTCAGACAGAGCACCATCGCTTCACGCTTAACTTACCCACACACTGCAGAACCCAAACAGAGTGAAATCCTTTAATTTCCAGAGGTTGCTGAGGAACATGGTATGTTAGCTCTAGTTCCTATTTTTCATCCCTCTGCTCCAAATACAGTCTCCAGAGTTTTCAAAAATTCTATTGCCCGCTTGTTTGGCTGTCAATCTGTCTGTCAGGGATTCCTGTCTTCCTGCATCCCCCCCAACTTCTGACAGACAATTTCAACCTTCCCTGTTGCAGAGCTAAAAGCCTCAAAGATGTTAAGTTTCTAAATGTCTTCTAAAAAATCCAAGCTAGCTGCAGGTCAGTAGGTAATGCAAGAGTAATTTACAAGCAGGCCCCACCAACTCTATGTTCTAATCAGAGTTAAGTTGAGCCAGCTTACCCCCCCATCGAAACACCGGCTGCCATCAATGGAGCTGAGGGCTGCAAGCTGTGCACATGATGAATAACAGCCTCCAAATCCTCTGTGTTAGCTGCACAGTAAGTCCTTGGTGTCTGGAAGGAGTCAGTGGGAAAAATGCCGTCATAAGCTTTCGTATTATCCTTTAAGAACAAACCAAACTGAAGAGTGGATCATTTATATAACAAAATAAATGTAGCATTTACCCTGAAGCTGTGCTGAATGGCAAGTATAAACCCAGAGCACTTCACAAGGAGGTGAAGGAAGGAGTTATACTTGCTATCATTACAAAATAAAACAAGTGGCAAGTACCCTCAATATCCACAGCATCCAGGTGATTAGGTGAAATCTGAACACAGAGCAATGAGCTCAACTGGATAGAATCAGATCAGAACTAGATATGCACCAACATTTTAAAAGTACCTGAGGAAATGGAAACATCATAAAGGCTGCGATTTACAGAAAATAAAGTTAAAATGACAATTTCACCACCTTCACTCATTTTCTTTTGCATTTGAATGTATTAGATTTCAAGTAGCCAATATTGAGATTCTGCATGCAATACAAGCAAATGAATAAATTCACCAGTGCCATTTACACAAGCACTAAAATATTCTATTAGCTAAAGCAATGAAACACATGTATTATTCTTTCTCTAGCTACCATCAGCATCTCAAATCTGGAACTGAGACTTGGAAAGACTTCCACTGACATCACTGAGGTTTAGGTAACACTCTCCCTTCTTTTGAAGGATAAGTACAGCTTTTGAGCCTCCACTGTACAGATGACTGCTACAGGCCATGATCTGGGGGACTGACTCTCTGGAGCAGTATAAGGGAGATAAGTCCTTTTAGGCACAAAAAGAATCATATAAAATATTTTTCTAATGGTGTCCTCTACATTTTGTCTACAGCAAAAGAGAGCTTTTAAGTCTAGAGCTGCTACTAACATGTTAGTGACCTTGACTTATCTATATGTAGTAGCTGACTTGCAAAAACTCAGTATAAACACTAAACCTAAATAGAAAAATACTTATTTATGAGTGAATTTAACTTAGGTGTTTTCTGAAGCAACAACGTATTTGAAAGGTTTGGGGGTTTGTTTTTGTTGGATTTGTTTGTTTTTAAAAATTGCCTTCAGTTAAGCAGCCTGGATATTTGTGCTCAACTATGCTTCAAACTCATTAACTAGGAATTTTATATTAAAATGTAGAAACACCTTTGCAGAAAATGTGATCGGTTTGCTTCACGGTAAGATCTTATAAAGCTTAAAGATGTAAAGCCAATTACAGCAAAATACACATAATACATCCATACAAGAGATCTTTTCTCTTAACAACTCAGAAATTCATCAATAAGGACTTTGTGTATCACAAAACTGCTTTGTAGATCCATCTCCAAAACTATGCAGAAAACTACTCTTAACATGACAATATTTGCATTGAAATGCTTAATCTGATTACAGAAAAACATTCTAAGCTTTTTGAAGTTTGCAAACAGATGATTAAACAATGCAAACCAATACTGAGTATTATGCACATTTATTCCAGCTGCAGAACTGTCAACAAAATGCTATGAAGAAACAAAGCTTACTCAGCAAAACTTCATCATGACTTGTCCCTAACTGCAGAAAACATTTATCTTCAAGACTTTGTCATTTGTGGAATTGCCAGTTTTTTTCTAAGCAAATGTGCTATGCCTGTCTCAAAGACAAAAAAAAAGTCTTTTGTAGCTGGGTTTGTGTCACAACTGCTAAGAAGAGTATGGACATTTAACTTACAGGATATGGTTATCCACATAAACCATGGCTGGTTCATTAATTCCGTAACACATAACATGGATCAGTGTTAATGGTATAACTTTTTAGCCGTATCAAAATCTATTTTAAACTCACATTGGCAACTGGGGAAGTCATTCTGATTGCTTATACTTGGATTTGTATGTTGAAGCAATGGGAGAAAATGACATGGAACAGCATTTCCTGGATGCGTGCATTTTACATATTGTAGTATTTTTTGAAAGAAAAGCATAAGGATTGCTCATTGTAATGTTAAAGATATGAATAATTTAAATGACTAAAATGAAAAATTCATAAAAATTGTGTGTTGACCAGCTGGCCTCTTTGACTTTGAAAACAAAGATGAATATTGGCATGATTGATCTTCCAGATTACTAGATTCTCTTCTCTGCATTTTCAGCATATTCTGTGAGTTTCTCTCATTTAGATCCAGTTGTACAAAAAGACAGGAATGATTCCATATATAACGCCTCTAGATGTGAGATGTTTATCTTAGAAGTCATCCTTACCAAGAGATCCTCACCAGCAATTCCCCGATTGTTAAAAACCACGCATCTAAAATGGAGACAGCACATTCAATTACAATTGTTCGTGCCACTGAAAAAGGTAAATTTTAACACTACAAATGAAAATGCATAGAGGAAAATGAGGCAGTTCTATGAGTAAGTGCAGCACATAAATATTTACAGTCCTATAGACTGTAAAGCCTGACCTGTGTGGAACCACCTTTATACAAAAATGGAGTTCACTGAAGCCAGTGGGACTCTGTAGGAGCTCTGGGATGGTGCTGGTCAAGGTTAGATTGCAGAATGAGAGCCCTAGGGTCTACATGAAGATGGTTCTGCTTGCACTTGGAGCTGGCCAAACACGAGCCATAAGCTCTGCCAGTGCAAGGCTGAGCCTGAAGGACTGCTCTGAAAAGGAATGGCAGAGACCCGTGTGTAGACATCCTCCAAAGGTACATAATTGTGTTAAATGTAAGAAATGAGCCAAATCAAAATAATAGTGATGACTGCATCTGAGTTTCAGGTTCTTAGGAGGGAATTTTTTTTTTATCTGGTATAACAGAAGTTTCTCTTCTCTCTGTGCTGGTGAAAGCCTCAATTTTCTAGCAGTATGACCATGATTTAAGGACCTATGCTTTCTTAATAAATCTTACTTTTCTATTACTCTTCTACCATCTCACTGTAATAATTCTGTTAAATAATATATACATATTTTAGATGGGTTAATGACAGGAAAAAATACTTATTTCAGTATTTTTCAGATGTTGCTGTCTAAAAATCAAAATTATAGCTTTCTGTTGCAATCTTTTTTAATGCTATACCTTCTTTTCTTAGGTGATCAGAAATTTCTTTCAGGAATACTTAAAATAATCATAAGAAGTTGTTGATTTGAGGGCTTTCTTCCTCTGATATTTTTTACTGGTAAGTTTTAAAGTGATTTTGAAAGTACTTTGAACAGTCAAAGTGCTGCTTTACTTTCGTAATTTAGTAAAGTAGTTATCCAAACCTCCAAACAGAGAAGAGGTAACCAGACACGTAGATAAAAGTTCATGTATATGTATTTGAACAACTTATTACAGTCAGCACAGGCACAGTCTGAAAATCCCTTGTGGTCTCCTGTGGCCCCTGGTGCGATAACTNACAGTCAGCACCAGTAGTGCATGTAGTACTCCAAGTACACATCCTGGAGCAATGACAACTTATTTTAAAGCACAGTAGCAGCAATATGATTCTGTAAAAGAATCTATTCATCAACTTACTTATTTTGCCGAACTCTGACCAGAAGCCCAAAAAACCCACTAAATTAAGCAGTGACAATCAAGAGGTGACGAACTTGTTCCACCATCAGTAAGAGAAGGCTAGCTCTCCTTTCTGCACCCACAAGTTTCAGGCTGTTTAATCAAGCAATTTCGGCATTCAGAAGCTGACCTCCTCTGAGGCCTGCTGCCAGCAACCCATTCACACAGGTCTTGGAGCTGAACACAATTCCCTTGTCTAGAAACTACAATGGTAACACAGATACCGATAGCATAATTTAAGAAGCAGCAGCAAAGGCCTATGCAGACTCATTGCTTTCTGGGGCATATCTGTAGACACCATAACAGCCCTTCCGAATGCCTGTTACATAGTTCTACCATTATTATTAGTAGTAATACTTTCTTGCATGAACTTTAGATCTCATTAGCCTGAGGAAAGCGCCTTATACACATGCATACTTATATTTGGTCTTATTAGAAGAGGCAGAGTACTAGCAATGAAATACAACAGCACCTATATCCCAGGGTTTCACTTTGATGGATCATATGAAGAATGTAGGATTCCTTGCTTGTTCCTGTCAGGCCAGGCAGTAACAGGACAGTGGGTCTTGTGCTGGCATCTGGATAATATATGCTGCTATTATTATCAAACCAATCCAGTGAAATCTGTCCTCCATCTGCTGTTTTAATGAGCTCACTGAAAAAGACACATTTCAAGACAACACTGATTAGATTGAAAAACACATGCATACAATGTACAAATTACCAGATATGAATGCTGAGCATGAAAACATAATTCAAAATACAAAGTGCCACCTAACTAGGTGGGTCTGCATGGTCACCATTCAGAAAGAGCCATGCCTGCAGCTGCCAGGAATTAGCACAGTCAATTTGTGGAGAAATTCCTGTCCACACTAAATGAAGCTGGCCTCTCATGAATTGCTGCTGATGTACTGGGAGGATGTAACAACTCTAGGTTTTGGCATTGCCTTCTATTTTATATAGGCTTGTGCACTGCAGATACCCTTTTGGATCATCTGAGAATCTTTTGATAGCACACTGGGCAATGTGTTAAACAACTGTTTTCTCTTTATCCAGAGAACGAGCATGTATAATGGATGGCACTTGGTTATATTTTAAACATGTGGAACACGGACACGTATTACTACATCTTTCACTACAAACTTGGCTCAAATGCACTCTTAAACCATGTATCTTAAGAACGCAACGAATACTATAATATCCCAAGAAGCTAAGCATGCATTAAAACAATGACAAGAATGTTTCATTGGGTTTTTTTAGAAACACACAGCATCTTCCTTCTTCCTGACAATGAAGACATTGATGAGAGAGCTGGTATAGGAACTACCAAAATGTAAGCCTACCTTGTATTTGATTTTTCATTTGAAACTCTTGGTAGCACCTACTCAAGATTTTAAAGCTCATCAGCCTTGTTGGACTCATCAGCTCATCTTTGCCCTTTTTCAGTGATGGAAAGTAGGTGCAGTGCTGGTGTGTACTATCAACACAATCTCAGTGCAAAATAAGCATTGCCCCATGAAACTGTTTCCTCTCTCACAAACCTTGAAATAGAGAGCATACAAGAAGGGCTAGAAAAAGTGGACATGGCTATACAGATGAACTGTTTCCTAGCTACCAAAACTAAGGGAAGCTGCTAAATGCTAAATCTATTCTGTCATGCAAACAGAGCTGAAACAACTTGTGCTGCATCCAGGTTCTGGCACATAAAAGTACTTCTCCTTAGCTCATGTGCCAAATGCCTCATTTGCCAGACTAAGTCTCATTTCTATGTCAGAGAGATAAGCTGAGGACAAACAACAAGTATAAGCTTTTCCCTTGTAGAACTTAGGCATCAAAGAACAGAATATAAACCCCATAAGTAAAAGTTACTCTGAAAATCCCAAAGGTTGAATGTGGTCATGCTATGGTTAAGATAGAACATATTGGTTCAATGGACAGATACAGTGACTGCAAGACCTTTGCAAAATTAAGTCATTCAAACACCAGAATATTTGATATAACAGATGACCGTGCTGCTATCCAGAGGGACCTCAACAGGCTGCAGAAATGGGCTGACAGGAACTTCATGAAGTTCAGTGAGGGGAAGTGGAAAGTCCTGAACTTGGGAAGGAACAAGCTCACACACCAGTACAAGCTAGGGGCTGACCATCTGGAAAGCGGCTCGGCAGAAAAGAATGTGGGGCCTGGTGGACACCACAGTGAACATTATCCAGCAATGCACCTTCACAGGATAGAAGACCAACAGCCTCCTGGGCTGCATTAGGAGGAGTGATGCTAGCAGCTCTAGGGAGGTGATCCTTCCTCTCTAGTCAGCACTTGTGATGCCACACCTGGAGTACTATGTCCAGTTCTGAGCTCCCCAGCAAAAGACAGACATACTGCAGATAGCCCAGTAAGGGCCACAAAGATAACGAGGGGACTGGAGCATATCTCCTATGAGGAAAGGCTGAGAGAGCTGAGACTGCTCAGCTTGGACAAGAAAAGGCTGAGGGAGAATTGTACCAATATCAGTAGGGTCAGTGCAAAGAGGATGGAGCCAGACTTTGTCAGTGGTGCCCAAGAGGCATTGGGCACAACTTGAAACACAGGAACACTTTTTCACTGTGAGGGTGACTGAGAACGGGCACAGGTTGCCCGGAGAAGTTGTGGAGTTGCCACGCTTAGGGGATATTCTAAAGCCATATGGACAAGGTGATGCCCAGGGACCCTTTCTGACCTCAACCACTGTGTGAGCCTAGGAACATATGACCACATCAGCTCCTATATTGTCACCAATATTTTAGTGCTCCAAATCTCTCTGAGCTAAAATAAGGCGATTAGGGAACCTTGACCTTTTAAACCTACTGCATTTGGAATGCAGGACAGAAATGGTTCCATTTCTGTGATGGAGCTGTAAAGGCAGGTATAAAGAAAAAAAAAGGGCACATTCTTGAGCTATGACAGTAACTATGACAGAGTAAGGTAACTGCTGGCTACCAAATCAATCCCTTTCCAGAAGAAAGCCACTTACTTCCTGTACTGTACTTGAGGTCTAGAGGTGATAAAGGGACGCAGGAGTGTCTGTACTCGACCTTCCCAGCACCAAATGGTGGGATAGTAAGTTTCTGTCACAACAGGGCAATATTCCTCGAGAAAGCGGCAGAAACAGTCATTGCTGGCCACCAACTGGGGTTTCTAGGAAGAGAGACTACAGTCAGGCATGGGCATTCATATGAAACAAACTTACAGACAAACAAATGAATAAATAAAAGCTTATTTAGATCCTCTGATTTCTTTCATATAATGATTTTAAATGCTTTTTCCTTTCATGGTAAAAAGACAAGTAAACTAAAAGCAAATATAATGCTAAAAGGCCCAAGTGCAGAGTCAAATCCTCTAAACATAATGGATTCCTTAGCTATTTCTAATAATATGCTTTTCTAACTGTACTTTTTCCAGCATCCTACCCTTCACTGACAAATCACAACCACACTGTCTCACAGGAAGCAAGAATGATTTTACTGAATCACTTTTATTGCACTGCACAGAAACCACATTTACTCTGTGTACTTCGTGCAGTACCTGTTTTAACCTGGTAGGACACTCCTCTTCCCATGTCCTACTACAGTACGCAACTGCATTGGTTACTCATCACTAATAACACTACATACAGAGATTTTTCTTACAGCTTCCATTTGTATACTAATTAACATGGAAATCCCTGTATATTAAACATCTAACATTTTACGAACAACATTTCTTAAACTCTCCAACACACAAGCAATAGGACAATAGATGCCTTGAAGAAAAGAGTTACACGTACACAGCAGCAGTGGTATGTCCTCCTTACTCGTCAACAACCATAAATCTTTTGATATGGGTATTTTCAGTTGATTAAGCATTCAGTGAGGTGGTCTCACCACAGGGTCACTTCAGATCAGGCTTGCTGTATCCCTGTAATTTCTGAATGCCTAATTTATCTGTGAAGCTACTACTGACAAGAAGGTGTACAAGAGTGTCCTAGCCCCCAGAGCACTGTGATACTGGCTCTAAAGGTATTTACTACAATGGTACCGATGACAGATACTAAGGCAGAAAACTACTTTATCACCCGCCCTGTCAGTAAACCAAAGAGGTCAGATTTTTGTTGTAGAGGAAGGGCTCCTGACCTCCCTTTCCAGACTACCGCCACCAGCCATGCTCTCCCCCCGGTACCACAGCATTTCGGGGACGCCAGAGGTCATTGCCCCTTCTCCTCCCAGGCCGGGCATGGCCGGACCGGTGCTCCCTCAGGCCGTCCGACGCCGGCAGGCGGGAAGGAAGGGGGGGGGGCGGGAAGGGCCGCGGACTCGGGCCTTTGCGGGGCCTGTGCGGGGTGTCGGTCAGCCGGGATCCCGAGGCAGCACCTCCGAGGGAGGGCAGGATTGCTGAGGACAAGGCAGGCGCAGCGCTCTGCCTCCCGCCCAGCCACTTCAGGTGCCGACGCTCCCCTCGCCAGGAGCGCGCCGGCTGCCTCCTCTAAGAGGGTGGGTCGAGGTGACCTTGCCGAGACGAATCCCCCCTTGGCGGGACACCTGCGGAGCCCGCCTGCCTCGCCACCCTCCCGCTTACCTTGGCGATGCTGCTGAGGTAGTAGCAGGTGTACGCGACGCCGAAGCCCAGCACTAGGGACAAGCCCACGCCAGAACCTAAGAGCCCCACGCGGACCTGGCTCTCCAGGTAGAGGGAGAGCTCCCTGGTCAGCACTTGCCAGTCCATCGCACACACAAGACAGCACAGCGAGGTCAGGCAGGGCAGGGTCAGTCAGGACAGAGTAGGGCACAGCAGCGCAGCCTACAGCACCTCCTGCTGCCGCGGCCAAGCCCATCCCGGCGAGGAGGGAGGAAAGGAAGGAGGAGCCAGTGCCCGCCTCTCGCTGCCCGCGGGCCGTTCCGCGCTACAGCGCCGCCGGCGGCATCCCCGCACCGCACCGCTCCGCTCACACACACACCGTAGAGGTCTGCGGGGCGCGGGTGGGGGCCTGAAGCTGAAGCTGAAGCCGGCTTGGCGGGGCCAGGGCTGAGCTCTGCGCCTAGAAGCGGGCTGCAGGTGGGCCGGCCTCCTCCCGTGAGCTGCCCGCCGAGCAGGGGAGGAAATCCTCAGCGAAGCGGCAGGGTGCTGCAGGTACCTGCCTGGGGAGCCTGTGGTGTCGGCTTCCCTCTGCGCTTTCCCTCATCAAGTGCGTATGGGGTCAGATAGGAAAGGGACAGTTCCTCCTCACAGAAGTGTGAGGAGCAGGGGAGCCTAGCTGGTTCTGACTGCATCTGAGAATTTCAAGGATGTACTTTCCTTAAGATTTTTACAATTGAGAAATTTCACACCAGGAAGAAATGAATCCCTCCTTCCAATGCATCATCTGATTTTAAAAAATGATGAATAAAACATCAATATGTGCCTAAACATTCGGAGATACGAGGTAAGTATACATTCTTTAATCCTCTGAGATATGCCGAAGTAGGAGAATTTGTGTAGATACGCATGATATTGTAGTGAGTATGCCCTAGATTGCTACAAAATTTTTACTTATTTTATCTTTGAATATTTAAAACCTCAAAGGTAACTTCACAGCTATGATGTTTTCTCTCCACTCTAAATAATTCAGCCCGGTCAAATTAAAATCTTAACCAAGGGAGAAGATTCCAGGATGTCCCTGGAAAGAAAATAATCTTCTTTATCCTAACGTGGTTTTTTCAACATGTTGAATTTTTTAGCCTGATACACCAAAAAGTCTTTCTTGTTAGCAGATCTACATGGGATTAGTTTTGTTTCCCAACAGGAAAATGAAGTCACGTGCTTATAATGTGTTCTCTGCTCAGCTGTTTTTTCTTCCTAGAAAAGAAGTGTCAGATAGAGCTCCTTTGGGAAAGAAAATGTATTCTAATTAACAATTTCATAGAGGATGCCAGTAGCATTGTAAAAAACAAACCCAGCAAAGCAATTTGTTGTGTTATGGTGACAGGTTGCTCCCTGGTCTTAAAAAATATTTTAAGCTGCAGAAACTAGAGGAAAAATCAGTGCCAGTTATTCATGACATTTCTGCAAACCGAGGAAGAAATTGGAGCATTACGGGTAGTGAATCTGGCAAATAAAACAGTGGAAATACAGTGCAACAAGTGAACAGGACTAGTGTGTTTTAGCATTGATTAGAGATGGTTGATGGCCACGTGATGGCAGCAGAGCCTGATGAATTAGGGGTTTTGTCTCTGCAGATAAGTAGGATGTGGCATAAAGTTCCAAATTTGTTCTTCAGGTTTAAGAAAATACACATTATGTATATTTTCAGTTAAAAATATGTGGCATGTTCATCAGACCAGAAGTTTCTCTGAGAGTGTTTATAACCTTTTCATTAAAAAAAAAAAATTTGGGAGAAATTTTTTTTCAGTAAAACAGTAGTTTTCATCTCATTTACCAATATTTCTATCTTTCCCCATAAGAGAGATTTTCAAGTCCCCTAATAATTTCTGTAGCCCTTTTCTGCACCCTCTCCAGAAGTTCCCTGTCCTTCTTGAACAGGGGAGACCAGAACTGGACGCAATATTCAGATGTAGCCTCACCAGGGCAGAGTAGAGGGGGAGGAGAACCTCTCTTGACCTGCTGGCCACACTTTCCTTCATGCACCCCAGGATGCCATTGGCCTTCTTGGCCACAAGGGCATATTGCTGGCTTATGGACATCCTGCCGGCCACCGGGACACCCAGGGCTTTTTCCACAGTGCTGCTTTCCAGCAGATCAGCCCCTAACCTGTGCCCATACATGGGTTATTCCTCCCCAGACGCATTATCCTACACTTGCCCTTGTTGAATTTCATAAGGCACACAAATGCAGTCAGGAAATGATCTCGTAGACCCTTTTAACAAGCACAAAGGTGGAAGGAAGCAAAGCAGCAGTGCAAGCACCCAGGACCCAAAGCCTGCCTTTCACCTGCGGACTAAGCAGAGGCGCTCTTTGGTCAGCCCCAGCCCGGCCCCAAAGGTGACGCTACAGAGCAGACCAGCCTCCTCCTGCCCCCGCCCCCCTTGGCCCAGCCCCTTCCCGGTTGCGCCGCGCCACGGCGGCGCAGATGCTTGGGCTTGGTACGCATGCGGAGCGCGGGGGGCGGGCATTGGTCGCCGCCGCCCGTCACCCTGGTGCTGCTGCTGTCGCAGTGCCCGGATGTAGCGGTGTGCGCGTGGGGCCCGAGGTGGCCTGCGGCTGTGGGGTGGGCGCTGCGGGTGGCGTTTGGGATGAGTGCGTAGGAAGGACGGAAGCGAGCAAGCGAGCGAAGAGAGGAGTCGGCCGGAGACTCCTGCCCGTCGGCTGTCGTCGCGTCCCCCGGCCCCTCAGAAAGGCTCCTTCCCCTGCTCGCTGTCGCGTCAGGATTCCTGCCCCACCGTGCCGACACCCGCGGCCCGCGCCCCAGGCAGCCCTTCCCATCGAGGTCCCCCTTCGCCACCTGCGGGCTGCGTACTCCCACCAGCCGTCTCGGGACCCGCGGGGCGTCGCCGAGATGAGCAGCTCGCGGAACAACCGGGTGATGGTGGAGGGAGTCGGAGCCCGGGTGGTCCGGGGCCCAGACTGGAAGTGGGGGAAGCAGGATGGTGGCGAGGGCCATGTGGGCACCGTCCGCAGCTTCGAGAGCCCCGAGGAGGTGGTCGTGGTGTGGGACAACGGCACAGCCGCCAACTACCGCTGCTCCGGGGCCTACGACCTCCGCATCCTCGACAGCGCGCCCACCGGTGAGCGGCGGAGGGGACGGGGGGCGAGCCTGCACGGGCTCCTCGCGGCTGCGGGGAGCAGCGCGCGGTCCGGTTTCTCCCCTCCTTTCTCTTTTCAGGGTGCGGCTTTCCCTCTCGTTTTTGGGGGATAAAGTCAGCTACCCTTCCCCCTTCTTCGCATGACTACGCGTAGGTGTCTCTGTTCGTGCGTGCATATGTATACGTGCAAACTAACTTAGAATAAAGATGCAGTGTGTGGCCATGTGGAGAGGAGAAGTTGTTCTGGGACTTTCATGTTGGGGCAGACAAAGCGAACGTGATGTGCCATAGAGAGCAGGCTCCCGGTGTGCGGGGAGTACGGCGACGACAGTGGAGGGAGGGAACCGAGAGGGTGGGACATCAAGGTTTCATTTTATCTTACCTTCGCCCCCGCTTTGAATTTATATTTCAGAGCTGTTTTGTAAAATGGTGACAGTCATTCTGAGTCAAGTGTGGGGATAATTCCGGAAAACTGTAGCATCTTCTTGCTAAAGATTACATCAGGTGGTTGAAATAGCGTTTTGTCTTGTAATCTGCATGTTGCCTTTTATCTATGTTGGCAGACCTGCTGTAAAATAGTGAAGGTACTGGGGGAAAATATGCATTCGTTCATTCTTTTAATTACTTGGCTGTTTGATATTTATGCTTTAAATTCAGTCGGTTTTGAGAATGGATTTAGATCTGTACTGACATTATGCGGCAGTGTCATTGTTGCAAATACTGCAGGGAAATGTCCATTTTAGTGCCTCTTGTTTTTTACAGTGAAAACTCACAAAGAAAAATACATTTTGTTCATTTCATCAGAAGTATGTTGAGGTGGTTTTGGGCTGAGCAGGAATGTCTCAATAATAAGGTGATTGGATCGATGTGTTGGAGTACCTAGATGTTCTGTTTCTGTAACATGACTTTCATTGAGAATATGATGGACAGGAGAGACCATCTTTGAGTCAGCTATGTGGAGTGTTACAAAAAGGAAAATTATAGCAGCAGGTGGAAGCTAGCAGATTTCTGAAGAGACAGCATCGTGAAATACATCCTAATAAATTACAAAAATGTTGCTAAGGAAAAAAACCTAACACACCACACCATTGCATGATGAGCATTTGAGATTTTAATTTTTCTATGTCTAGGTCTTCCTGTAAAGTAGCCTTTTGCCAGAATCTAGGAATCCTTAGGGTCTCCTTTTTCTAGTAATGTTGTGGAAAAGAAACACAAAGGAGTGGTTTTCTGTGTTTCTGAACAGAAGCCGTAAGTGTATAAACCTAAGGTGTGTCTTTAGAAGCCGTAAGTGTATAAACCTAAGGTGTGTCTTTAGAAGGGAGGGCAGCCTTCTGTCAAAGGTACAGGACGTGCAGCAGAATGTACTGTGTTCACATAATATCCATGGTCATTAGAGAAACTTTGTTACACTATCTTTCTGAAGTTTTGCTTTCTACAAAGCTTGGGCAAAACTTGTCATCCATTTCCTCGTTTATATAGTTGGTTCAAACAATGCATTTTCCTGCTTAAAATATTTACCCAATTGTGTTTAAATAAGGTGAGGTGGTTGAGGGACTGGGGTCAGGAAATGGAATCTTGCCCTGGAATCCCACAGCTAGAGCAGGCATCTGTGCAGCGTGGAAAGCTGCATGTGCTGTATTCTGCTAATGCTTATAATTTAGGCATTATCAGTTGAAGAGCTAAGTGGCTTTCTGTGCTTGTATTAATACTTTTCTGTAACCTGAAGAGTTGCATAAATCATGAAGTCATACATGTTGGAACATTTTGGAAGGTAGACCACCTTGGATGATTTATCCTCTCTATTTGTGTGTGAATTATTATTGCTTTTAGCACTTCAAGTGTGATTTAAGACAAATTGTTTTAGTCAAGATTTCTCTAGTGGCTACTTGCAAATATTTACAGAACCCTTCACAAGTAAAAAAAAAATAAAAATCTAGTAGGTACTTTGGAAGTCTCCTTTTTTAATAAACATGTTCTTTGTTCTTCCTGTCCTTCCCCCATGTCTCCTACACAATAATCCTCTCCTTCCTCCACTATCTTGTGATACCATTACCAGACATTTGCTTTGTCAAATCTGGCATCTCTTGTGTATAGTAATTGGTCATCTGGCTGCTGCCAAACAGGGTATTTAGTAAATGAGTTATCTTTGTGGGAACTTTGATTCGAGTTTTCAAGTGGTTTGTCAGAATTGCTTAATCTGTAAGAATTCTTTGGTTTTAAGTATGCCTGGAGTCTGGCCATAGCATGAAAATTTTCTGGAGTGGAAGAATGGGAAGAACAAAAGAGTGCTATTGCTTTTTAAATTGGGATGTAAATGAATCAGAAAGTAGCTTATGGTGTCCCTTGCCTGATGCTACTGTTGTCATTAGATATGAAAGGATTTTGGCTTATTGAGGAGAATAATGTAGATGTAGCACTTAGGCACATGGTTTAATGGTGGGCTTGTAGTGTTAGGTTAATGGTTGGACTGAGGGGTCTTAAGGGTCCTTTCAACTGATACAATTCTGTGTTTCTGTCTCCCTGGGGAGAAGCAGGGAGATAGAGGAGTTAGGAATGAAGGAGTGAATTTGCAACTAGGAAGAAGCAGGAGTGAAGGTGCTTTAGGTTTTGTCTTTCTTGCTATCCTTTTTATTTTCTAATTGGCTGTAAGTTTAATTTTCCCCAAGTCAAGTCTGCTTTGCCTGTGATGGTAATTTTTAAGTGATCTCACTTTTATTTTGACCTACAAGCTTTTTCATTTTATTTTCACTCCTCATCCTGTTGAGGAGGGGGAGAGAAAGAAGGTGTCTTGGTGGGCATCTGGCAGCCAAGGTCAACAGACCACACTTATCTACCTGTAATAGCTAGTTCAACTTAAATATAAATAAAAAAATCTTTCAACCTTCTTTAAAGCATGAATAAGAGTTTATCTGTCTTAGTTTGTGATCTAGTAGTAGCACCTTGATTTACCATCTTTTGTTAGCAGAGGAAACCAAAACTTAGTCTGCTGTCACCAGAGGCATATAAATCTGTTTCTCCCTCCAGATTTGTTGTGCAGTGGTTAAACTTTCTGTTTAAGGATGGTTGCCTGCCTTCTCCTGCCCTGCAGTTCTTTGTCATACCAGCAGTGTTGTGCAGCACCACAAAGGACTGGGAAATGAATCCAGCTGAATATTTTTCCTACTGGCTATTTCCAGCCGGATATGTTTCTTAATCCAGTTTATGGCTCAGCTCTGCAAAAACGTTTTGCTGGCATAATGGAAAGAATGGAGCAGCATGGTCGGGTGAGGCATACACTGAAGGAGGTGTTACTGCTGTGGAATCATGTGTCAGGGAATGGAGGAAGAAAGGCTCTGTCTATCAGAATGGTGTTAGGGATCTGTGGGATAGAGGTGTGAGACTCTCCGTCAGAGACTCCACATACAGACAAACTCACTCCATTTTTTCCAAACAGCAGAATTTGATTTATTCTTTTGTTAAATAAACTTGTGACTGTTCACTGTATTCAGAATGCTTGGATGGAAACTGTGACAGATCACTTGCACTCTGCTGTAGCTTGGCAAAGGCGTAGGAGAAAGTCTTGAGAACTCTGTTTTTGTGGCAGACTGGGTAGAGCACGTGTTGATGGGTCACATCTGATCCGTCTTTGGCACATTCTGTTTGAAAAACCTACAACCTATAAAGCAGTAAACCACTTCAAAAATGATAACAGATTTTTGTGAAGCTAATGGCATCTGGCCAAGAGAGCTTAGTTTTTTCCTATATAAGAAAGAATAGAAATAAGTACTTATCTTTTCCATTGTACAAAATGTGTAAGTCAAACCAGTGATTTTCAGACCATCACGCAGAGTTGAACAGTGTAGCCTTTGTGATATCAGGTAGTCTTAATCCAGAGAGGAAAATTCCAGATTGCCTCTATATTTTGATACATGTATTCTGACCCTTTAACCTGTAGTTAAAGGATTTCTAATTTTCTTTCTTTGATTTGTATAGATGGAAAAAACCAAACATAGCCTCAGGTTTTTGAGCCGGGAAAAGACATAACCTTTTGGGAAGGTTCTAACAACTGGAGATACAAGGCCAAATCCATTCTCTTTTCCCTCAGTCGTGTAGGCTGATAAGGCATCACTAGCAGCCTTTCTTTATTGTTAACTTCTTAATGTATGATTTCAAATTATGCTGGTGTGCAAGAGAAATCTGTGTAATGATGTAGTTGTCTTTTACTTTTCTCCGCACAGGTATAAAGCATGATGGGACCATGTGTGATACCTGTCGACAGCAACCCATCATCGGTGTGCGGTGGAAGTGTGCTGAATGCACAAATTATGACTTGTGCACAGTTTGCTATCATGGGGACAAACATCACCTGAGGCATCGTTTTTACAGAATCACCACATCAGGAAGTGAAAGGTAAACCAGGATTTTTTTTCCTCAAGAATTTAAATAGGAGCAGTTCATTGTGGTTAACTTTTAAACTGCAGATTTGATTACTGAAACTTGGATTAGGTAAGGTAGTGGCTTGAGATGTGGCTTTTGTTACTGGTTCTGCCTCTTTATTGGAGATGGTGACTAGGGCAGATCTGTGGAGCATGGAAGTTTTCAGAAGAATAGAGTAGGGAAGAAAGTTAGGATATGATTGTTCAATTTTTTAAACTCATTGCAAACTTTGTAGCTCTTGTGTTATCATCTGGCAGATTTAAAACAAAGGCACAGTGTATAATCACGTAGTGCTTTGCCAATGAGCTCCTGAATGTGGAAGTACAATTAGGTTCAAAGCTGGTGTAGGCAGATTGAGGGAAAATATCCTTCTAGTGGTCTGTGAAAACTAGATTGATCTGGAGACAGAAAGGAAAAATCTCACTGCTTTTGAGAATGCTTGCCTGACTTGTTCTCTACTTTTTTTTTTTAACTGAAGTTTCCTTTGTAGCTTTATGTGGTCTGTTATGGTGTATAAAGCATAAGTTTTAGTTTTGCAGATAGTTTGTATGCAGTGTATACAATTGCAGGAAATCTGCATATTGTCACTTTCTCCCTGTCTTTGGTTACTCCCATTGAGCTCTGTTTTGCAGCTCTTATGAAGAAGGCAGCTATGTCTGCCAAGGAGCTGTTTCTATTGGATCAAGCTTAGCTGAGAAAAATTGATTAAGGTTAACTGTTTGAAGGGAAAAAAGGGGCAAACCAGTGCTATTGAATTGGAGGGATATCTCAGAGGAAAAATGACAAGAGGCACATAAAGACATTTGGACGAAGAAAAGCATATGCTCTACCTATTTTATTCTTGAGGCTGGTCAATGGCTCGAAGTGCAGCTGGAGATCAGTGCCAAGTGGTGTCCCTCAGGGCTCTGTACTGGGGCCTGGACTATTGAATATTTGTATAAACGATATGGACAGCAGCATTGAGTGCACCATCAGCAAGTGTGCAGATGACACCAAGCTATGGGGTGCTGTTAAGTTGGAGGGGCAGGATGTCATCCAGGGCAAACAGTGCACGCTGGCAGCCCAGAAGGCCAATGGCATCCTGGGCTGCAGCAAGAGAAGCGTGGCCAGCAGAGCCAGAGAGGTGATTCTGCCACTTTGCTCTGCTCTGCTGAGACCTCCTCTGGAATACTGTGTCCAGTTCTGGAGGTTCAACACAGAAAAGGCATGGAGCAGGTCCAGAGGAGGCCACGAGAATGCTCAGGGGCTGGAACATCTCTGCTATGAGGACAGGCTGAGGGAGCTGGGATTGTTCAGCCTGGAGAAGAGACGACTTCTGGGGGACCTACTAGTGACTTTCCAGTACCTCAAGAGAACTTACAGGAAGGCTGGAGAGGGCCTGTTTGCAAAGGCCTGGAGTGAAAGGACAAGGGTCAATGGTTTTAAGTTGGAGAAGAGTAGATTTAGAGTGGATATTAGGAAAAAGTTCCTCCCCAGGAGGGTGGTGGAACACTGGCACAGGTTGCCCAGGGAGGTGGTTGAGTTCCTATCCCTGGAGGCATTCCAGGTGAGGCTTGACAGGGCTCTGAGCAACTACCCACTGCAGGGGGGTTGGGCCAGATGACCTCCAGAGGTCCCTTCCGACCCAAACCATTCTATGATTATATGGGCAGAATACCAAAGTAATGTATGTTGGGTTTTGTCTCAGTTTTGTAGGTGTTGAGAACTGTCTAAAAAGCTGCTATGAACAGCGTATATTTGTGTTTTCTATCGTTCTTTTATATTAATTAGGTAAAAATGGCCAATGTTTTCACATGCCCTTTGCATTGTTTGCAAGTTGTACTTTTTCCTTATCCGCCATCTGCTGGATGTTAGCAGTTTAGCAGGAGGGTGATAGACTTCTGAAGAGATCAGGAAACATTCGGAATTTCAGCTGAGAAATACTTGGGTCTGGCAACACTTTCTTGTCATGAAATAAGCATTTTGGTGGCTTTTGAGATGACTGAAAAGGCAGGAAAATGTTTTTCTCTTTGTTGCTGTTTGTAAGTTAAATACTCATGAATGTTGTGTTTGGGCTTACCTACTTAAGTTCTGTGGAAGTCAGAAGGAAAGACGAGGTTTACTTTAGAAAAATAACATAACTCAAAAAATAGATGCTGATTGAATTAAATTTGCCAAGATATGCTGTAAGAAGTATGTAGAAAGTAAGCTCAGACATGGAGGGGAAAGAGATCTAGCTCTTTAAAAAAAATAGCAGGGCAATTGCAGGACAGTAATATTGACCCCTGGTGCATCAAAGAGAGAGAGAGAGAAATGAGTTATTTATATGACTTTCTTTAATAATTTTAATACTACAGGTCCATTTGTAAGTGGTTACAAGATTATTGGTGGTAGTAGGAAGTTTGGAGAAGAAATTATCATTAGAATTAAAACCTAATTCTCAACATAAATCAGATTTAGGAAGGTCATGTTTTTTGTCTTGTGGGCTGCTGTTTGATTTGAGAATTGAATGGATGTGATTCATGCACTGAGATCTGCATTTGTGGGGTTACTTTTGTTTCAAGGTGTTCTCCTTTCTTGCTGTACGTGAAGTTTCATTTTGGACTTGGTTATTTTAACTTTTGTGTGTTCTTCTCTCAATGACCTCAGGGTATTGCTGGAGTCTCGCCGTAAATCAAAGAAAATTACAGCAAGAGGAATCTTTGCAGGTGCCAGGGTAGTGCGAGGAGTTGACTGGCAATGGGAAGATCAGGATGGGGGCAATGGGCGTAGAGGAAAGGTAAAAATGACACTGGTGTAAATGAGAAGATGCATTTCTACATGCTTTTGGAGTGGCCTCAGTGGCCTTTCTAATTGTAGAGCAAGAATATCATTATCAAAGTTGATATTTGAATTTCCTGGACATTGAAAGATCTTACTCTGTAATGTTTAAGCATTTAGAAAGAGGAGGGGGTGTGTGACAAGTTCTTGTGAAAATGTACATTGGCATTTAAAATACCAGCACATCATTTTTGAAACTGGCAGATTTTTGTCTTTACTGTTCTGTTTCAGATTGGCTTGTAACATCATTAGATCTAGGGCATATTTTAGTGTTCCTAGAGAGCTGGTATAATGGAGTCATCACTCTATTCTGTACTCTTACTGCCTATGGGTCAGCACATTTCTGTGTCTCTTGGTCTTGGTTTTCTGTGCTTGGACCCTGGATTTTTGGGGTTTTGACTAATAATTATAGGGAGTTCTCCAGTTTAAAAATTCTGCAAGTATTGGATGTGGCTATTACTTTACTGCCTTAGGACATTATAGGAGTGGTTTTGATGTAGTTGTATAATAAAAATATTTGGATTTATTTCAAATTACATGGAATGATATGTTGCTAATCATAACCTTTTCTATTTACAAGTTGTATTTGGTGATGTCTTTTTTGATTTTATTGAGAGGAAATAAGACATTTAAGTCTCCTAAAGCAAGAGATACTCAGATGCAGCTTTTTTTCATCTTGATTATTTACTCCTTGCTGTGAATTTGGCAAGATAATTTTGAAATCTCTGAAACTTTGTGAAAGAATAGTCTTATCCTGCCTGCATTGTTTGCTTTTATGTAGTAGACTTGACTTAGTGGGATTATTTGCAGGCTGAAAATGTCTAAATGCATATAAATGTTTTTAATGAGGAAAAGCATATGGTAGGTAGCAGCTTCTAAGTAAATACAAAAAAGAATGAAGATGAATTCTGGAAAATAAAGGAAATGTTTTCAGAATTTGGTGCATGAGGTCATGATTTCAGAAGTGTCAGGGAAAGTCCTTTTCATCTTTCCTTCTTCTCTAGAAGGGTCTGGAAATAAAACTTTGTCTCCTAATATAGTGCCCCACACCCAGGCTCTTGCAGATTAAACCAGACTATTTGAAGCAATTAAAATAGTTTTCATGCTGTTTTTCTTAGCTAAATGCTGCTTCTAGTAAGAACATGTCAAAGCATCATAAAATAAATTCTACAGTTCAGATTTTGTTCTCTACTTAAGTAGTTAGATTCCCTACCAAATATCCAAAGAAAGGAATATATTCAGGCTGCCATCTTAAGACAGCTAGTGAACACTTGCATCAAACAGAAAACAACTTCAGAAAAAGTTTTATTAAATCCAGTATATACTGTATTCTCAATTCTGATGAGGTGACTAAGGTTTGAAGTTCCAATTGTGCTTCTAAGTCTTTGTTCTAGAAACAATTTACTTATTTTTGAAACTGAATAGGTGACTGAAATCCAAGATTGGAGTGCGTCAAGTCCACACAGTGCAGCGTATGTTCTCTGGGACAATGGTGCTAAAAACCTTTACAGAGTTGGCTTTGAGGGCATGGTAAGTATAAAAGAACACAAGGGTAAAATGCGTGGTGGGGGAAGAGTAGTAAGAATAACTTCTTGTGCTTTATTATCCTGCTTTTGTACTATTCTTTTGTCAGTTTGCACGCTCTGAGGTGGTTGCAGATACAGCTGTATGGTTCATGCATATGTATTAGGAAGAAAGTCTGATCTGGGCAGTTATAGAAAATGTGAATAAATTACAATTTAAAGGCTAGTTTCTGCCAGAGTCTAATAAATGTTTACATTGCATGCATGAATATCTTACTGTGCTACTCTTATGCTTAAATTAAAGTTCAGAGAAGAAGCTTAGTTATGACCTTTTTAAAGACCCAGCTTTTTAATCCTGAGCTCTTCACTCACAGTTTTGTCGTGATTACTGCAAGATTTGCAGTTTTTAAATTACTGGCAATACTCAGAATCCTCTTGAGAGCAATTTTTGTTAATGGAAAGGTGTTGAAAGTTACAACTTAAATTTGCTTTAGCACTAGATTTTTCTTTTTCACCTCCTAGCTTCTACACCTTTAGAGAGAAAATGTGTTAGACTCTAGCCTAAGTCTAAGAAAGACTAGCAGCTTTCTGTTGCTGGGCTTTCTTATCCTTATGTGGGTCAGAGAAGGGTTACTTTTGATTATCAGCTCATTGTAATATCTTAATTATCTTTTTCTTTGATTGATTTTTGTTTTAATACTGCAGAGAAAAAACATGTTAACTTGAAAGTGTCATCCTGTCAGCTGTGTATCAGTAATAAAATGTTAAACCATGGCTAATGTACCTTTTTTGAAAGTAAAATAAATTGGCTTATAGCCTCACTTGAAATAGTTTATTTTTATAATGAAATTTACTTTTGCAGTAAATACATTTTAAGTGACAGATGTGAAGCTGAGCTTGAACATCAAGTTACCACTTAGTTTTACAACCAAGTATATCATTATACTCCAGAAATAAACCACACAAAGGGCATGGTACAGGCAGGATAAAAACAGAGTGCAGCCTTGTAAGTTTGTGGTTTATTGTTTTTCTACCAAATTTAAGGTATTGTAACTTGCTTCCTGATTTCTGCTGCAAGATAGTAATTAGCCTTTTACTGACTATTTTGTTTCTTCTGCTAGCTTGTAGCAGTCTGCTGCCTGGTTAGGAGGAAAGCTGTTCAGGACCTTCCCACACTGTATTCTTAATGCTCTTGTGCTATAGCCTTGCTTGACTTCTGTGCACCCAGCTGGGTGCTGCATGACTGGACGAGTTTGTATTCAGCAAGTGCTCCCAGGCACATTCAGCCTCTGGTGCTCTGAGGGATGAATGAGTTTGCCATCTGGAGTGGGCAGCACAGGCCCTTTGTCATCATCTCAGCCCAGCACCTGCCCACTGCCTGGTAGCACTTTGTCACAGGCTGCTGTTGGTGGGCTCAGCATCCTTCCTCTGATTTCTCATAGGACTGAAAGAGTGACTAAGTCTCATTCTTTTCATCTGGCTGTTTTCATCACTTTTTGAGAAAGTGGTGTACATTCTTTATAGAGCAGGATGTGTGCTGAATGTTGTGATGCTTCTGACAATGTAAAAGCAGTTAGAGGTCACTGAGGACAGTAGTGTGTTCAGAAGTGCCTTGATCATTTGGAAGACTTGAGAGTTTTCATTTTAATCCTTTTGCAGGAGCATAGTCTGCACATAAATCTTAGGTGTGGGGAAAAAGTATTTGCTTAGTCCTGGTTGATTATATCATAACCACCACCTGTCCTCTGTTTCCTCCACTATCCCATAGAATAGTTGGACACATTTTGCAAAGAGTTTCCTATCTCATTCCTATCTCATCATGCACACAAAATACCCTTTATTTAGTAATAATTGTTCCATAAGGAGCAATGGCAGATGGTAGCCATTTGGTTTTAAGGGTCGCACAAGTGAAAAAAAGAGAGAATTCTAGGAACTTGGCTGGCTTTATGAATAGGAGATGGTTATCACACTTGGAACTTCTGTCTCTGAGAAAATATGAAGAAGAGTCCTTCTGATAGATAAGCTTTACAACTTTTCTCTTTAAGAAGATCATGTTTAGCTCAGCATAAAAGGGCTAGGAAGAGGGGACAGCACTGGCAGGCATGAAATGATGATACATGAAAGGCTGTGCCCTCAAGCACTGTCTGCAGATCTTTTTTGTTTGGTTGTTTCCGTACATGTCATAGAATGTTAGGGGTTGGAAGGGCCCTAGAAAGATCATCTAGTCCAACCCCCCTGCCAGAGCAGGATCACCTAGACAAGGTCACACAGGAATGTGTCCAGGCAGCTCTGGAATGTCTCCAGACAAGGAGACTCCACAGCCTCCTGGGCAGCCTGTTCCAGTGCTCTGGCACCCTTACTGTAAAAAAATTTTCCCTCATGTTAGTACTGAACCTCCTATGGTCTAACTTGCTCCCATTCCCTCTTGTCCTAACATTGGATGACACTGAGAAGATCCTGGCTCCCTCCTCCTGACACTCACCCTTAACATATTTCTAAAGATTCCTGAGGTCTCCTCTCAGTCTCCTCTTGTCCAGGCTGAAGAGACCCAGCTCTCTCAGCCTGTCCTCCTAGGGCA
>VWZO01007220.1:0-30244 GCA_013396975.1 Bucco capensis
TTGCAGTGTGAGTATATTATCAATAAACTAATAACTCTCTAACCACTGTTGTGGTCTTGCATTTCACCTGCTAGTATTGAACTGCACCATTGTTTTGAGAACCTTTTTGCATACAGCATCCTATAATACCAAGCAGGTGTTAATTATAAATTGTTGTATTCCTCTGAACAACAATTTTACCATTGCTGTTTTACTGCCACTGTAATTCACTAGAAATATCCAGAAGTCAAATTTCAGAGGAATAAGGAATGCATTAGGAAAACACCATCTCTGCTGATTTTATGTTGCAAGCACAGAAAATGGTATGCAGTTGTAGAATAAGGATTATATATTAATAGATAAAACTGTGAAAACCTGGTCTTGTCTCCCAGCAGCAGCAGGGGCCAGGTTCTACACAGTATCTGAAGCAACATTTAGGAAAAATTAAAACAAAGATTGTGAAGTCAAAATTATTAACTCCAAAAGCAGTTCTAATATAAAACTTACCTGAAATTTAACATAACAGTCTAGACTAAATAAATATATGTAAACATGCAGAAAGGAACAGATATTTGACTTTGAAGAAGGGCTCTCCTCATGCCCCCTCTGCCTTCCATACTTCTTGCTTTCGTAAGTATTTCACTAGTTGAATGTTCCACTCCAGCAATAGTTGCATTTCCAGAAGGTACCTTTCATTTTATGCATAAATTATCCTTGAAAGTTTATCACTCCTCAGTGAAATCTAATGGAATGACATACCTATAACTTAGTGTAACAACACAAGGCTACATCCAAATACCATTAAACACACTCATACTGACATTACCAAAAAAATGAAATTAATGGTAGAAGAGCTTTCTAATTAAATTAATCAACTGCTCAAATAACAACTTTGTCTTCTGCTGAATGGAGGTAAAATGCAATTATTTTTAAACAAGTGATAGAATTTAAAATATTAAAATAATAAAGATCTGCTCATATTAATAAGAGAAGAAATTCACATATTTCGAAATGGGCATTTATGCACTGATATATTGAACAGTTGTATGGAAAATTTAAGTTGTATCTTCAAAGCACACCACAAGCAAAAATCATGCAATTCCTGTAACAAGTATAGTTCTGTGTTGGAAATGCTCTAAAAGTTTTTTTCTTAGTGAAAGTAATGGACAGTACAAGGAAGATACATTAAGGAAATGCAATAAAATACAGACAATAAATTCTTTTTTCTGCATGATACTATAAAAGGATCACATTTCATCTGTGGACTACAGTTGAGAGTAGTTATAAAATCAAGGCATTCTCATATTGCTGACAAGATCCACACATGCACTCTGCTGTTGAATTTGTACTACCTTGGCTGTCTCCTTGTTCATGGTCAGTCTCACCAGGCAGGAATAGCATAAAAAAAATTATAAGATGTCACAGTAAAGAAGGACTCCTAGAATATTCCTTTGTTCTGTCTGCTGTTGTTACCTTGTATTAGTGTAAACCCAGTAATAACTATATTATATATTAGGCTCAATAATTAGTATTTTTCTTCAGCTGTAAATCAAATGGAAATCTCAAGATCCACTGATACCAATATTCACATACCCAGAAAGCTGGACTTGCATCTCCCTCTGTCCAATATTTATCTTTCTTCTCTTGCTTGGTTCCAAGATGTGAACCCAGTACCACTTGTGTTACATTATCTGTTTTTAACATGGAGAGCTCTTCACATAGAACTACTGTAAAGTAAGAAGTTATGTCTAATAAGCTGAACTGCTAAAGGTTGGATATTGAGTATGAAATGAGCTAATACCTAATATCAACCAGAAAGTTTACAGAAAAATCTTACTTTTCTTCTATGACATGAAGCAAAAATTTTAAAGTTGTCCTATAGAGATAATGCTAAAAGTTTTTATATTCTTACAGTTAGGTACATTTTGGGCAAGTGTCTTAATTAAAACTAATGCTATTGCTTATAAAAAGATACCTGTTTAGTCCAAGATACATGTGTATATATAACAAAAGTTCCATTCACAAGATGTGCAGGATGGACTGAATTAGAGGTCCATATTTTTCATAGCTCATGGACATTTTTCATAGCTCAATGTGATCTGTCTTACCTAAATAGTTAGATCACAAAATATGCCTGAAGTAGGCACACTAAGACTGATATTTGCATTTGATTGTTTTTAGCCCTGCACATTTTGTTCCACTCTTAAGCAATGCTACTGCAGGTGCTATAAAGCCTAAAGAAACTACAGAAGGGTGCACATTACTGACATGAAATGAAACAATTTGATGATTTGTCTGACCAAATAATAAATTGTTTAAAGATCTACTGGATCATATTGACATTATCCAAATATTACTTCTGCTAACAATAGCCTTCAAGATTAAGTAGTTTTACCTAGACAATACTAAAAAATCAGTAGCAAGCTTAATTTGGATTCTGTCCTGAACAGGAACTGTTTCCAGCTACTAAAATCTGTAGGGAGTGATCCTGAGTGAAACCCCTTCTAGAATGAGAAGGAAGAATTTGAAAATAGTAAATATTTTAAGATTCCCTTACAAAAAAATTAATATTTTAAGTAGTTTCTGTAGGAAAAAAAAAACCACAAAACTAGCCTTGGACCAGCTACCTGACAGAAGAACTGTCCTGAAAAGCCAAAATCCCTGTCAGATTTAGCTGTGGTCAAAGAAGGCCAAGGCACAGTCTGAAAATCACTTGGGGTCTTCTGTGGCCCCTGGTGTGATAACTGTGCCGATAGCAGAGGGAGCATTAAACTCATTGCCCATGGTAAAGTGTGGGGAGTGATACCCATGTTCCTATAATCCTTGTANAAGAAGGCCATAATGAGAGTTGGTAATCTCTCTAGCCACTGCAGTGAAATGAGGAGTATTCAGCTGCTGGGATACACAACTCGTAGGAGCAGGGTTGCTGTGTCAGGCTGTACAAGAGCAGAGCAGGGGCTCTGTCCACTCAGCTGCTTGTGTTGATTCTGCTTTAAGCCGATGGGTGGTAGTACAGCCTAAAGGTGATGCAACAGTCTCCAGCTCCAGCTGATCTCTGAGATTTAGGGTGTTTTCTTTACCCTCTTGCTTGAGGCTATCTACTCACCAACTTTTAATGCTGGTAATTTTTATGATTTTGCAAAACAGTATAAGTTGTATTCAAATTATGCATAATGATCAATGTCTTAAAAATGCTAAGTAACAAGCAAAGAAGAAAAAAGGGAAACAAGGTACTGCTCATCTACGCATGGGCAGTGCTTTACAATGCTGGTGAGACATAGTTTGAAAAAGAAAATTTGAAATAATGCCTTTGGAATTGTGTCAGGCAAAAGGATAAGATAGGAAAATCAAAGTACTCCATCTAAAATCTACATGAAAGACTCAAAACTATTTAATTTTCATCAACTTCTGTTATTATTTTATGGACTGTAAGTTTAAGTAATAGAAAAAAATATTAAAATTGCATATATAGTTACAAAATATGATGTTTTCAGTCAAATGTGCTATCTAAACAGGATCCTGAATAGTCTTTAAAAAAAGGGGTCAATCACTTCTCTGATCCTTCTGGTCACACAATTTCTGATACAGGCCAGGATGCTGTTGGCCTTCTTGGCCACCTGGGCACACTGTAGACTCATAATTCAACACATGACAGACATTTGCGTCAAATGGACTCATCAGAGCATGCACATGTAAAAAGGTTCATCTCTGGCCTTAGTGTGTCTGAACCTGCCTGCAGGCAGTTGGGGATCTGCATAAGCAGAAGCTGGCCAGCTGTTACTTTATCACTTGCACTGCTGCTGGAACAGAAATCTGCAGGCTGAAATCCATGATGCTACTGGGGCTCTTGCAACAGACACAGCTGGTGCAAAGTCCTGCTCAGGTGGGTTCTCTTGCCAGATGGAGATGAGTACTCATCTGCCAGGCCTCTGGGAAGACAATTGTAACCTGGAGATTGCCTGGGTGGAGTTTATTGCTCTGTCAAAAAGACATCTGTTTAGTCCTGACTTTCTACAGATTTAGCCATATATAACTGGCTGGCGGAAGGTACTGGAGGAATATAGGAGGCTGTAAGCATGTGGCTGCCAGTAACAAAATCGTGTGAGACAACAGACAGCAGCACAATCCCAGCTGGACCTAGCAGTTCACACCACCAGTTCCAGCACACTGGCATTACTGGGTCCACATGCCCTGAGGCAATCTGCAGGGCATCACGAGAGTGCCTGTGGCTACCCAGGGCTGTTCACAACCGAACACAGTTCACACAGGGCAGATTTGGGGACAGCAAAGAGAAACCATTGGATGGAAGAGATGCAGGTCCTGTCTCTTCTGTAAGGAAAGCAAAGTAGGCCAAAGATGCAGGTTTACATATGGTGGCACCAGAGGAGGTTATGAGACTGTGAGTACTGGGGTCAGTCACGTCAAGGTAAAGGGAAGTGGTTGATGTGGACGGATGAAGTGGACTTGCTTTGCTGGGAGAAAAGGGAAAACAGGATAGAAGGAGTAATCTGTTTTGTAATCTGAATGCCACATACACAGTTTGGCACTAAAATGTGAGCCATAGTTTTTCAGGATGCAGATGAAATAACTCTGCTGCAGATGAATTATCTCTAATTCCCTGATTGTAATGATTCAAGCACTTCCTTTCAAATTGCATTTTTCCTTCTTATGTGCTCTATAACCTATTCCCAGGAATAATATTTATTACACCAGTCTTTACTAGTTAAGTGTTACTTTCTCCAGCCAGCTGTTTCTGGTTCGGTTCTCCTTTCAGCAGAAAGATGGAACAATTAAAAATGAGTCAATCCACATTGTACTTTTTTTTCATCTTTCTTAGAAATGTTTAATAGGTGTTGCTAGAGGAGGCAGAATGCTGTACTCAGATCTGATTGTGTCAGGGCATTTCTGTTTCTGTAAGACAGTTTCCAATGCCCACTGTTGGATAATATCAATGTCATCCTCGTATTTTCTCTGTGTAAATGGATCTGTGTGCAATAATTAAGCAAGCATACATTTGGAGATGATCTGGAAAATACCATTTGTTTCCAGTCAGATTCCAGTATGTTTGATACTACCTGAAACTGGTAAAAGGATATTAATGATTTACAGTTCGCAAATTTTTCCTAGCAGAGGCTTTTATTTAGTCACTTTCATTCTTTTCAAAGGCTTGATTACATTCTTAAGTATAAGTGTATGTACTTCCTCCAAATTTCCATCTGATAAGGTCAGCAATAATTGATAGTGTGGAAATTTCAGCAGGTAATGTTAAAATGCTAAAAAAGCCCAGCTCCCCTCTTCCTCTTTGTTCTTGTGTACCTCAGCTTTCATTACTTTCCAGTCTCTGATGAGTCATTACATTGACTGTGTACTGATACGTTCTGCATTTCATGCCTGAGCAGTGATTTTTATTTCCTTAACTTCTGATGAGAAAAAGCACCATTTTTTCCAGTAACACTGGATTTTTGTCAAATCAGAGAAACCCTCTTTTCCAGTTTATCATTGCACAGGATATTGTGAAAATAGCATACATTTGTCTCTGGTCACTTTTAAAGATCTTGATGCTGTTTTCTTTGTTGCAGTCCAGGTCCTGAGAGGATGTTGCTTTATAATGCAGCTGAATATGATAAAGATCTAAACCATAAATAGCATAAAATATAACAATCAACTATGAGGATATAAATGGACATTTCAAACACCAGAGACTCCCTTCTACTCGTCACGACCATAGGGCTGCACTGAATATTGCTGAGCACTGATGCGTGTCCTGTGGGTAATACAACCCAGTATTTCAAGTTTAGCAGAGTGTTCTTAGAGGCTAGTATTTTCAGACTGGCCTGTGGTTTGTTCACTTTTGCAAGCAAATAAAGCAGCAACTTTCACCTCCAGATAAAGGGCTCTGATAGTACCAGTTCCAGCTCTCCACCCTGCTCCTCAGCCAGCTACTGACACAGCAGAAGGAGTGGGAAGAGATTTCATTCGGTACACCTTCTCTGACCTCCTCCTCCTGCTCTGCTGCATGCCTTGCTACCAGCAAAGGGAAGTGTCAGGCAGCTGTGGAGATGAGTGGGATTTTATGCCCTGTGGTTTCCTCCTGTGGGTGGTGATCAGTTGCCCCCATACTTCTTAGTGGTGCCATCAGCTGTTAGACAGTGACACCCCCTTGGCCTCTGTTTCAGCCTTGCCAGTGAAGCAACCTCAGGAGGAGCAGGGTGTTGGTGAAGGGCTGTTGTCTGTTCACCACCTGCTGCTGCTACCTGTTTGCAAAGAAAAAAACCCCCAAACTCTGTCTTTTTATTTCTGAGCTTTCTTTTCTTTTCTCGTTATGGAGCTTAGCCTCTAGAAGTAGATAAAAGGTAATTAAAACCTGCTGAGCCAGCAGGCTTGGCACCAAACCAAGGAGAACCTCAAAATTTTGAAAGGCACTGTAAAAAACTGGGAAACTTTAACCTCAGATGATTTCTTTGATGATGAAAAGATGAAACTTGGAAACACGTAACTGAATTACTGTTTGGAGAGATGCAGCACTTATGAAGTTAAGTCAAAGTATTGTGTTTGCCATAGTTAAAGTACTTAATATTTGCCAGATTATCTTGAGGTATTCCGATGTAGTGTGAAGATAGCAATGGCACAGCATGATTGCACAGATAACATGAGTCATATGCACATCCAACTCTTGTAGCTCCACTACCAGCACATTTCCTCTTTGGCTTGCAAAATCTTATGCTTCATTTTACTAATTCCTTCTACAGATTATGTTGTAACAGTGCAGAAAAGGAATTATTTTAGACATAAAATGTAGTTATACTTCAAACTGCTTTGTCACTTGTCTTTCTCAATTTTACGTATGGTAACTGGGTGAAACTTTAACAAGTCTAGCTGCATGAATTAACCTCGTGGGCTCTGCCCACTGTGGCAGCAGGATTATTTGTCAGCAGAATTTATTTTCACAGCCTGCTCTTATCAGAAGACAGCCACGATTACTACGCTAAATTGGTATGTGAAACCATATGGTGTTTTGGAGCTGCTTGGTTACTGTGGAGGATAAATAGCTCCTGACCCTAAACAGGATCTTTTTAAGACAAAAAAAAGCAGTGTCCCTATGCCTTATAAGGCATGGGCAGGCTTACTCCAGTGCTGAAGAAGGGGCGGTAACCAGTTTATGCTGCTGAGTTTTCTCCGGCAGCTGCAGGCGACTGAAGAAGTTGAGCTGAAATCGTGAACGCCTTGTCCCCGGCACTTAGCACTGAAACGCAGTCAAGAGAGGAGGCAGCAGGTGAAATTAAAATAAACACATCACTTGATCATGGGAAAATCAGGTGAGCAAATGCCTTTGTGCAGTTGGCTGTGTATTCTTACAGTGTCCATGCCTGGTTTTCTGCTCGGAAAGCATTGCTAAAGCGTTAACGGTTGTCCTTGGAGTAAGCTCCTTTCATTTGTGCATGGTATAGCCTGGGAGGAGCTTTCTCTGACACAGAGTTAGCTTAAAAAAACCAAGAAAAACTACACCACCACCCCAGCCTGCACAATGCAGAGGTAGTTGTATTTTATATACAGTTTACATTTTGTAACTGATAGTAGCTTTTCTTTGATGTAGAAAAGTAATTATAAGCCTTATAGCTTTAAAATTATCTTGTGTATTAACTGATGAAACCTGCCTTGCAGATCAGCAAAAGGATGCTCTGAGGCAGGGGAAGCTTTCTATCACCCTTCCTGTCAGGATTTAGGTTTAAGATTTGGTTATTGTTAAACGGAGGATAGTCTTGCTCAGCTCCCAAGTTTTTCCACAGCTGTGCAGATATTCGTGAAGCCTCTCCCTGCTGCTGGCTGCATTCTTGGTCCTTTCCCCAGCACTGCCAGCTGTCTGCATGCCCTGCTCTGAGAGTCCTGGGTAAGGGAGCTCTGAAGCTGCCAAGGCGGAAGAGACCTTAAAAAGAGAGAGCTCATGCCCAGGGCTTTCTGAACCTTCGTCCTGTTAAGAGTCATGAGTGAAAATCTGTGCTGATCTTCTGAAGTGACTGCAAAACTGGATGGTTTGTTTTTGTTCTTGTGGTTTGGTTGTTATTTCTGTGACAAATCAGAGCCTGGCAGTGTATTGTCTATCAGTCCTGTGTGTGAACAGCCCATATGGAACACACTCAGCAAAATCTAGTGCTTGATTCACTAAAAAACCGTAGGTCTCTTCCAGAGAAACTGGAGGAAAATCTTTGTGCAGCTAACACTTTAAAGGGCCTCAGCCTGGGTGTGTTGAGGGTTTTTCCTTTCTTTTTTTTAAAGGTCAGCATCCTAGATGAGATCAGAGCTGTCTGTAAATATGACTGTAAAGGGCTTAGTGGTATGACACCCAGTCCAGGCAAAACATCATATAGATGCCAGTGGGTGGTTTTGGCCCCATGTCTGAAAGCTGCTTATGTTTTCAAGTGGGTTGGGATTTAGTAAATAGCCTTACAACAATTTAAATAACTGTAGTTGCTGAGAAGTACCAAGCTCATCACTGCCTTGCTAATACCATAAAAAGTACGAATACAAGGTAGGTCTAATGGCTATACATTACATTAGAAAAGTTATATTACTAGTTACATTAGTAAAGCACATTGGGGAAAAGCAATAGAGGTATTTCACTGTGCACCTCCCAATCCCAAAATGATTAAAATCCCTCTTGTGGTAATGTATGCAAATCAGAAATACAGTTATAAGACAAATATTGCCTTTGTTATTTCCATCACATTAGTTGATTGTTCTACACTTAGCAGCAATGACAGACCAGAAACTCCTTTTGCTAAGGCTTGGGTAGTGTTTGCATCCCTAGGTAGTTACACAAACAGAGCTTGAGATTTAAGTACATGTTAAAAATATTCTATTGCTCATATCTCACTTCTCAAATCAATTGTAAACTGGTTCAGGTTGCTGTCTTTGAGCTGTGTACTGTATTTTTAGATGGATCATAAAACTGAGATCCTGTCCTGACAATTGGTTTATTGACTGAATCCCATCTGCCCTTTCCAGTGCACTGAAGTCTTCAGATTCCTGTATGAGATCATCCAGTGTGGTTTGCCTTTGAATGGGTGAAAGCAGCTGTTTTACACAGTACCACTTCCTCTGTGTTTTGTGTAAAATACCTCATGTTCCTGCTGTAGTACTCTTGAGGACATGATGCAGGCAGGTTTCTCTGTGCTAGGATATATGGAAATGTTACAGGTTGGGATCTGTCTGACCTCAAAACAGAGTCGTTGCTCCTGCCCTGGGTCAGAAGGATTAGGGCAGAGATTACCTGAAGGCGGACACTCTAATAAAACCTCCGTCCTAAGGACTTCGCTGCCAGCGTCCAAGCTTGCTAGGCCCTGGCAGATGAACCTTAGGACTAAAGGGTGGGTCCAGCCCTGAAGGCATAAATTTAAGGGTGCTCTAATTCATGTAAAGTGAAGCCACTATTTTAGAAGAAGTTTCTTCAGAGCAGTTTCTTTTAACTTTTTATCTTTGGTAAATCTGTGTTGAGGTCTAAGTATCCACAGGTAGAGAAATCTTGCTGTTGAAATGTTGTTAAAAGCTCTTGGATTATATTAGAAGCAATGTTCATTTCAAGTATCAGAGCTAAAGACTTATCATTGGTTTTGCTTCATCAAATAGATCAGTGTTGGAAGACATCAGTACCTCTGACTCCATTTTCTCCCTTGGAAGCTGCAGGCTGTTAAAACCAAATTCACACTGAAACTCCCTCATCAGGTTTAGAAAAATACCTCCCATGGCCATAACTCCTGCAAATACTTAAGCCAAACACAGGGACCCCCTCTGCCCTTACCCTGTTCTTCTCTTTTTGGATATCACTTGGATTAGTGGGTGGTGCAGACCCCAAAGAGCCCAAACAAAAAAAAAACAGGGTTAAGTATTTTCAGCAGGAAATGAGGCGATGGTGAGCTGGCTGCTCTTTGTTGCCCTATTGCGAAGGTTGATGTGTGGCTGGGCTCTGATCCCTGCAGCTGGGATCCTGTGGGCAACCGTCGCCCCAGAGGGGATATCCATGCGAGCAGCTGCAGGCAGTGCTCAGGGAAGCAGTTGGCTGCCAGCTCCACTCCTCCGCTCGGGAGTACGGGGATCTCTGCTGCTTGGTGGGAGGCTCCAAAAAGGCTGGGATGGTGGCAGAAAAGAGCTGCTAAAATGTCTCATTTCTTCCGCTTCCCCTCCAGCCCTGCTTGGTGGGGGAAGGGAGCTTGCCCTGCTCGCTCCCTAAAACCTGGAAGAAGGGGTGGCAAGGGAATTGCCCTGTTTCTTCTGGCTGGTGGGTGCAGATGCTATCAAAGACAAGAATGTGCTCAGTAAATACTGGATATCTTTTTACAGTGTTTGGCTTTCTGTTTCTTTTTTGTTTTCTCCTCCTTCTCTTAATTTCTTTTGTTTTCTCCTTTTCTTCTTTTTTTGCCCTTTTTTCTTTTTCTCCTTCTGCCAAGGTGGATGGGACTCCAGAGAAAGGGCTGGGAGTTACCCACTCTGCTGCTTGTTGAGTTACCACAAAAATAAGGGCCAAGAAAGGGCTTTGACAGAAAGAAAGGAGGCAGGAGCCAGACTTGGTGCAGTTTTCCATGGTGGTTTTACTCTTTCTTAGAAGCATGTGCTGGTTTTTCACTGTTAAGGTGCACACTAAAAAGGATTGTTGTGTTTTGTGCAAAGCAAGCTACATCTTCAGCTGATCTGAAGCATGTACTTTAGCATCTCAGTAGGAGACAGCCATAGCAGGTCATCACAAAAGTCCAAGTGGGGACCTGTTTGCTTTCTGAGAAATGCAATGCTTGCAAGCTGCCAAAAAGACAAGGTTAGTTTTGCATGAGTGGTAGGGAGAGGCGAAATGAATTACTCTAAACTGCTAGCAACTGAGCATTCATGTTTGATAACAGTAGGGCATTTGCAGAACTTGTGAAGACAAGTTACTGGCTGTTTCTCTTTACACCAGAGCTGAACTGGAGGTGTGGTGGGAAAAGGGCTTATCAGAAACCTAGTTAATTCAATGAAAACCCCCAGATGCCTCCAGTTTTTATGTGTAGAACATACTGAATATTGGTTCAAGTTCAACAAATGACAAGTACAGAAAAATCTGCCAGAAAGGCATCAGGCTTTGGCAGACAGTATTCTGTGCTCTATTCTTGCCTGTTAGTTGAACCATCAGGGTTTTGAGAGGGAGAGGAGGAGAAGGCAGCAGTCATCTCATGCAACAGTGGTTGCTCCTGTTGACTGTTAGATTAGTAGCCTTAGCCCCTTTTGCTCAAAGCAGATAAACAAGTGTGACTTGCTCACAAAGAATAAGATAGAATGTGCTGGTCTGTAGTAACTGTGTTACCTACCTTGGTGTCACATGCCACAGAGATGCACATCAAGAAACATCAGCTGTCTTTTCTGAATCCCCAGGAGATCTTTCATTTTTAAAAATAAATAAATAAACCTGAAAGCTTTTATTACTAGAAACATTCAGACCCTTAGTTTTTTCTCAATACAGTTGGTAGTGTCTATCCTGCCTCGATTCTGTGAGAAAATGAGTCATCTTGATTTTAACTGCTTTGTTGTTTATTAAATATCTCAACAGGCCAGAAGGCTATTTCAGATCACCAGTTTGGTAGAGGCCATGCTGTTCTCCAAAAGATTAGCTGGAGCATATCTATGCTATGTTTTTACAGGCAGATATGTAAGCGAGTTCTGCCCAGTCTTCTGAAGGCCTGAACAGCAGCTTTGCTGGAGCTGGGCTGTGTGGCCCTGCAGAGAGGGATGAGTTGAGGTCAGGCAGGTGGCCACCCACTGTGGTTCAGAACTGGCTCCTGTGAAAGCAGGTATGAGGAGACAGTAGTAGTCTGGGGTGTTGTGGAAGAAGACAATACAGGCCTGTTTAAAGCCACCAGAAACATTATTTAATATCACTTAAAGTTAACTGAACTGAGTTACCAGAGTGAATCTCATTTTTGAACAGAAATCATGTGAGCTTTGCCTGGTCTTGGCTTAACACATGATCATTGCAGAGCTGCACAAAATGGTAAGTTAACTGTCCTTCTGGAGCTTTTCCATGCCACCATTGTAGGTGCAGTGTTTGGGAGCCATTTTCTAACATGGATTGTGAAGGCTGTACCTGCATATACACCTGTGTGTCACAAAGCTGAAATGGGGTTAATATGTTGCTTAAGTATCCATGCCCTGTTGTAAATGTAAATATGGGGAGTATGGGAACTGTTTTCCATGAGACAGCTCTGATAGTTTTTGATAAGGAGATGTTAAGAAATTATTGAATACGTGCTTAATTATACCCTATGTGTTTGTTTGTCACACTTGTAAATTCTGTGGGCCATGGGCACACGTTGGGCACTTAATAAGTGATCTTCAGAAGGTGACTTGGGGTAAACTGTGGTAGGGGATAACCTGTTCTTGAATTTTCTCTTATGAAGACCCATTATTAAAACATACTTCTCTGCTTAGACTCACAGAAGGATTGAGGTGGGAAGGCACTTCTAGAGGTCATCTGGCCCAACTCCCCTGCTCAAGCAGGGCCAGCTGAAGCTAATTGTCTAGGAATGTGTCCAGATGACTTTTGAGTATCTCCAAGGATGAGGCACAGTCTGAAAATCACTTGGGCTCTTCTGTGGCCCCTGGTGCGATAACTGTGCCGACAGCAGAGGGAGCATTAAACTCATTGCCCACGGGAAAGTGTGGGGAGTGATACCCATGTTCCTATAATGCTTGTATGGGTAGGATGTGCTGATTAGCCTTGTNCTCCAAGGATGGAGTATCCACAGCCAACCCGGACAACCTGTGCCAGTGCTCTGTGACCCTAACAATGAAAGTGTGTTTCCTGATGTTTGAGCTTTGATAACTCCTATAGCTTCTACAGATCCACTGTGTGAGTACTTACGACCATGAAGAGTATATTCCCCTAAGCTGCCCCCATGGCAGGTCACAGAAGGGCATGTCCATGACACAGTGTTGCAGATGTGGTACTGGCTTTCTGGAGAGATGCAAATAAATTAATGTAATTAGTAAATGTAAGCAGATACGTTGTTGGAGAGGGAGGAAATGAAGAAATTGAGAAGACTGCTTCACTTTCTTTTCCTCATAGTGTGGTCATTTCTAGAAGATGCAGGTCACCCCTGGCTTTGTATTTTGAAGTGTATGTACCTTAGGAATTTTGTGGCAATGAGATTTAAGAATACAAGTCCTTCCTAATGAGAAGGTCTCCTTAGCCTTTTTAAAAGGGTTAGCAGCTTACATATTAACTGTCTACATCGATTGCCTCTGTGTGTGGCATGATTACAATATTTAGCTGTCCTCCATGGCAGAATAGTAATAAATATAATACCTTTGATTGTCTTTCATGCAAACCCAAGACTGGCTTCTCTAGATGTGATAAGCAGTCAGTTACAATCCTATGCAAGATGGCCACTCCATAGTAGTGACAGGCTTGGTGGTCTAATTGTTTGGAGGAGAGGGGGGCTGCAAGCAGAGGACTTCTCCCCCCACCCCTGCCTCCAATGAAAATGAGAACTTGGTTCTCTCAGTGCTCAAGACTGTTGATTAATGCTGCTCTTTTTAAAAAACATTTGTATCACAGAAGGTTCTGCTGCCTCTCAGAGCAGTGCAGTTTCCAGTTTACCAGGTGTTCCTTTTTAATCAGGGCAGTCAATTGCTTAGTAGTTTATAAAAGGCCTTAAGTGAGGAAGTAATCAACACTGTCTATTATAGCAAGAATAGGTTTTGCAATCATAGTGATATGACTAATGTCATTGAAATGTTATTTCATTGGTAGGTTTATATTCTCAGGCAATATTGGGTATGGGGGAAATAGTGTGTTACGTCATATGGCACCAGTAATGCACGGTGAAGTTACACTATCACAATATCACAGTGTGTCAGGGGTTGAAAGGGACCTAGAAAGATCATCTAGTCCAACCCCCCTGCCAGAGCAGGATCACCTAGACAAAGTCACACAGGAATGTGTCCAGGCAGCTCTTGAATGTCTCCAGAGAAGGTGACTCCACAGCCCTCCTGGGCAGCCTGTTCCAGCGCTCCATCACCCTTACAGTAAAGTTGTTCCTCCTTGTGTTAATACTAAACCTCCTGTGGTCCAGCTTGCTCCCATTCCCTCTTGTCCTAACATTAGATGACATTGAGAAGAGCCTGGCTCCCTCCTCCTGACACTCACCCTTAACATATTTACAAGCATTAATGAGGTCCCCTCTCAGTCTCCTCTTCTCCAGGCTGAAGAGACCCAGCTCTCTCAGCCTGTCCTCATAGGGCAGATGCTCCACTCCTTTAATAATCTTGGTGGCCCTGTGCTGGACTCTCTCCAGCAGCTCCCTATCCTTCTTGAGCTGGGGGGCCCAGAACTGGACACAGTATTCCAGGTGGGGCCTCACCAGGGCAGAGTAGAGGGGGAGAATAACCTCTCTGGATCTGCTGGCCACGCTCCTCTTAATGCATCCTAGGATGCCATTGGCCTCTTGGCCACAAGGGCACATTGCTGCCTCATGGGCATCCTCCTAGCCACCAGCACTCCTAGAGCTTTTTCCCCAGGGCTGTTCTCCAACAGATCAGTTCCCAGTCTGTACTGATACATGGGGTTGTTTCTTCCCAGATACAGTACTTTACATTTACCCTTGTTAAATTGCATTAAGTTTCTCCCTGCCCATCTCTCTAGCCTGTCCAGGTCACGCTGGATGGCAGCACAGCCTCCTGGTGTGCCAGCCATTCCTCCAAGCTTGGTATCATCTGCAAACTTGCTGAGGGAACACTCTACCCCTTCATCCAGATCATTAATGAATATATTGAACAGTACTGGACCCAGCACTGACCCCTGGGGCACACCACTAGTCACAGGCATCCAGTTAGATTCTGCTCCACCGACCACAACTCTCTGGGCTCTGTCCTTCAGCCAGTTCTCAATCCATCTCACTTCACAGTCTCCCAATCCACACTTCTCAAGTTTGGCAATGAGGATACCATGGGAGACAGTATTGAAAGCTTTGCTAAAGTAAAGAAAAACCACATCCACTGGCTTCCCCTCATCTATCCACCTAGTTATGCCATCATAAAAGGCTATCAGATTAGTCAAGCAGGACTTCCCCTTACGGAATCCATGTTGACTACTCGTGATAAGCCTCCTTTCCTCCAAATGCTTGGAGATGGTGGCAAGTACAAAGTGTTCCATCACCTTTCCAGGGATGGAGGTGAGGCTGACCGGTCTATAGTTACCTGGGTCATCTTTCTTGCCCTTTTTGAAGAGTGGGATAACATTGGCCTTCCTCCAGTCCTCAGGCACCTCTCCTGTTCTCCAGGACCTCTCAAAGATTATGGAGAGCAGCCTAGCAATGACCTCTGCCAGTTTGCTCTAGAGGAAGCCCAAATAATAATGTGAGTGGGGACTTTCTCCATCAGATTCAATTATCTCAGACATCTTCCTGTTATCCTGAAGCTCACCCCAGTGATAAGCAAGTGTGTAAGAAAAGTTCAGGCAATGCTGAATGCTAAAAGACATCAGAGAATCTCTCTCTAAAGAGGGATCTCCTGAGCTGAAGGGAAAGCTATTTTGAGCAGCCTGATAAACACAAGAAGGTTCCAGGAAACTAGTCCCATTCAGAATTGTGTCTAATTATAACCCTCAATTCCTTTTATTCTCATAAGCACTACTTTCTCTTTTACTTTTAGTAGGGTCATATCATAATTCAGGTGGGAAGGTAGATAGTGTACCAACAGTTATGATACCTTGTTGCGGTCGGGGTGGTCAAATACAGGTTTCATGTTCTGGTGAAGCAGCAGATTCAAGTCTCCTTATTAACTACAAGTGTCTTCTTATATACCTTTTCTCTAGTACATGTGTCTCTTTGCTACTGGTTACATATAACCATAATATGGTACCATTGGTTAGTATTTGCATATTGCCAAGTCATCTCTGCTTCGCTACACCCCTGCTCTGTGGTGCATTTTACTATCTCCAAGGTCACTTCTGACTCCATAACCTCCACAATACCTCCCATAAATGTCTACTGTAAAGAATGGAGATATTGCCCCTTCATTGAATTCTTGATTCAAAGGTGTAAAAGAAGACAAAGAAACCTCACCTAGGATGTAATGCTTTCTGAATATAGTATTTTATTTTTCCTTCCCTCCAGCCAGTTTAAGACCATCCTGGAGTGTGTGTGTGACTTCAAACCAAAGCTCTGAGTCAAAATGCAGTAGAGATATAACTGTTCTCCTAATATTTCTCGTATCAGCTAAATATCAATCACTTCTTCATTGAAGGAACATTATTCTCAGAGTGTGAAAGATTCAGCTAGGGCTACTTTCCAGGGAATTGCATTTCAAATGAGGATAAAGGTTATTAATAACAAATATGTCAGGTTTCTTAGAAAGGTCTAAATGCAAATGTGCTCATTAGAAACTGGGATGTCTTTTACTCAGTTTTGGTTGATTTGTTTGTGGGAAGTTTGTTAAAATAGAGCTATCTTCACTTATCACAGACATTAACAAAGAATTTCCTGATATAATTACTTTACAGTTCCCTAAAGCCTCCAATGAATTTATTCACAAAGCTGTTTGATATCTTATTCCACACACCATTTATGCTATCAGAGTAGGGTAGAGCAGTTCTGCAGAGTCAAGGGAGACTGAAGGGATTTCAGTGTTACAGCAGAGCTATACTAGGTATTTAAGAGTTACCTTTTTATGTGTTTTCTGTCCACTTTGCATTTTTTTCCTCTCCACTTATGGTGCCTGACTTCTTTCTGCCTGGGTTCTTGGAAGGAAAAAGCGTGGAAGTAACATGCAGTGTTGTGGGTAATATGAGTTACACTACCAGGGCTGTTGGTATCAGGTTTTTGCATTTACCTCTTTCCAGAAGGGTGGGTCCTTTGAAGTGTGTTTTGCAACTTTCTTCAGATAGGCTGCTCTAGCTATTGTTTTAGCACATTTCTAATTATTTATTTTGGAGCAGAATTGAAAGGTGGGGCCATTATCTCCATTTATCTGTAATGCACACACTGGGTGAAGAGTTGAGGCCTATGTCATGATTCAAAGAGGGATTGAGACAGACATAATGATATGCTTCTCTGTGGGATTCCACATGAAGTCCATTTCATAGAATCATGGGGTAGTTTGGGTTGGAAGGGACCTTTAAAGGTCATCTAGTCCAACCCCCTGTAGTAAGCAGGGACATCTTGTACTGTATTAGGTTGCTCAGAGCCGTGTCCAACCTACCTTGAATGTTTCCAGGGAGGGGTCTTCTATCAGCTCTCTGGGCAATCTGTGCCAGAGCTTCGCCACCATCACAGTAAAGAACTTCCTAATACCTGATCTAAATCAACCCTCTTACAGTTTAAAACCACTACCTCTTTTCCTATCACTACTTGCCCTACTAAGCAGATTGTCCCCATCTTTCTTATAGGCCTCCTTAAGTACTGAATGGCAGCAATAAGGTTCCCCCTGGAGCCTTCTCTTCTCCAGGCTGAACAACTCCAACTGCATCTTGTTGCTTGCACTATATGTTAATTATCTGAAGGCTAAATAGAGAAACTTGAAATGTATGGGAAGTATAAAATTACCAGTGAAGATTAGTCCATAAATAATAGGACATAGAGCACTAAGACAATAATACTTCTATAAATTGATATTGTGCTTTTTCTTGAATCACTGGGGTGGATACCTAGAAAAAAAAATATTCCTTTTTTGCTAGTCAAGTCTCTGCCTGGTATAATGCTGTGGGTCCTGAGTACTGATGTAAGGACTACCCACAGCATTTCTGTTGTGTAGGTATTCGGTAGGGAGATTTTATGGTTGTTTTGCTGGGTTTTTTACTGTTACTCTTTCCCCACATTTTCTTGCAGCTTTCTTTGCAAGACCAGTGGAGTAGGTACATGTGACAGCTGCAAAGGTGATGCAGAGCAGCTAGCATTGTGGAAGACATGTTCAGATAACTCACTTCTGTTTTGATGTCCAAGCTAAAGGAAGAACAGAGCAGGAGAGGACAGGACTCAGAGAAGAGGAATTCAGGGAGGATTCAGACAAGAACTCTTCACCGGAGAAAGACTTAGATTGGCACTGTTTAGAAACAGTAAGATAATGGAGAAACAGAATATTCAGAAAAACAAATCTGATGGGGGAAAAGCAACCTAGATGCCTCTGCTTACTTTTCTGTGGTCACATAAAGTTGATCAATGAAACTGAAAGTCCAAAAACATAACAGCTGTAAAGTGTGCTCTGTAGCAGATCAAAGGCTGGAAATCGGTTGTCACATGCTGTCATTGTCTTAGCCAGTGTTCCAGAAGAATCCAAAATAGAGGTAAATAATTGAATAATGAGAAGCAAGCAACTGTCTCCAATATCTTTAGTTGTTTTACTTACTAAGCTGTCTAATGATTCATGACCAAACCTCACTTCCTGACAGTAGGAAATATTTTTTTCTAGCAGCTTAAGCAGCCTGGAGGAAGGGAAAGTATGTTTCCAAAGCTGTTTGGGAAGCTGTTCCCATTTGGATGCAAGCCTGAAAACCCCTGTTAACTCTCACTTTTAATGTCTGACTTCTCAGCATATGGAACATTTGTAAAATGGAAAAACTTAACATGTCTTCTGAAACAAATCTGAAACATGTTTAGCAGCTAGATGTCTCTCTCCACAGATCAGCCTGTGCAGGAGAAGCTGGGCAGAGAGGGAGGTGGTTAGCACATGAGCTTGAGTCACTGTAGATAAATGTTTCTATAGCAGCCACCTTTGAGGGAAGGTGATGAAGGGAGGATGGTGATTCTCTTGGGACAGCAGAGCGGTGCTGTGGCTAGAAGAAACTCAGTTTTGCCCATGTCTTGCTGGTCTTTGTAAGTCAAAATGTTAATACACAGCTGGAATGTGCAATACTTCTGTTAATGTATTGTATGGCTAGGCTTCGCGAATGAAGATCCAGGGAGGGCTCCATCCACACTCCTCATCAGCGCCTTTTCCAAGCGCGCTGATAAAAAGAGGATAGCAGATAGCACCCTCGAGCCTGCACTATGGATTTTTTTTTTTTTAGGTGAGACACAGCATGCGCAGAGCTGGACCCACCCTTTAGTCCTAAGGTTCATCTGCCAGGGCCTAGCAAGCTTGGACGCTGGCAGCAAAGTCCTTAGGACGAAGGTTTTATTAGAGTGTCCTTCTCTTAGATGGAAGGCTTTACAGGGCTAAATGAGCTCCATCTGCCCGGGTTTGGGATCAGAGTTGTCCTTCTCCTAGGATGACTGCCAGAAGGCTAATGAGCTCATCCTACCCATACAAGCATTATAGGAACATGGGTTTCACTCCCCACACTTTACTGTGGGCAATGAGTTTAATGCTCCCTCTGCTATCGGCACAGTTATCCCACCAGGGGCCACAGAAGACCCCAAGTGATTTTCAGACTGTGCCTGACTTCTGTTAATGGATGGACTGACAATTGACAGCCTGTATTTCAGTCAGCTTCAGTTATTTTTAGAATTTGAATTAATTATTGTTATTGAGTGCAAATTATTTAAATAGAAGCTTTCACACTTTCAGGTCAGATTGCTTACCTACCAGTTAATGTTGAGTAGATGAGATACTAAGTTTAGGTGAAAACAGCCATGAGTTTTAAGATGGTCTTGTGCAGAAAAATGCAGCCTGGAATATGTGATGCAACTTCCAAAGCTGTGTATTCCAACTTTTTGATCTGCAGGCTGTCTCAACATTTCCCTGCTGGAAGCATAGAGCCGTGCATCAGTGAAATTAAGTGATCTGGCTGCGAACTTGCTTTCCTCAGTAACCTATGATAGATGCCTTAGAAACAGGCCATGACCATGCATGATGCAGACGAGGTCACACAGGAATGCATCCAGGTGGCCTATAGTTACCTGGGTCATCTTTCTTGCCCTTTTTGAAGACTGGGATAACATTGGCTCTTGGAGAAACTAGAAAACTCTGAGAACAGCTTGAAGCATGAGTGTGAAATGAGTAATCTCACCTTAGAAAAAAGTTATGAGTATGTGCAAAGTGACAGCTCTACAAACAGCAGAATAGTGTACATGCTGATAAAGGAGAGAATGATTGATTATAGTTATTAGGTTTGAGTACTGAGAGGAAGCTGAGAAAGTTAAGCTTAATAACAGGAAACACTTTCTAGTCATGAGCTCTATTTTGGTTTCAAAACTGTCTTACAAGGAAAATGATGATAGTTGTGCTGATTAGGATATTTGGAAATAAAGCTGATGAATCATTAATAAATGTAGAAACCTGTGTCGTGGTAAAAGTGGAGTAAATAGTCAGAGATGTCTTGGCCTGCTCAGAAGCTTCAGCAATGTAGAGAAAGTGAAAACTGTCTTCCTGTTTTGAAGATGCTATCCATGCCTCCCTAACTGCTCCTATGCCCTGTTTCAGCTTCCAAATTTCTCCTAAAGCAGCAAATTCCACAGGGTGACCAGTGCTAGGGAAGATTTTGTTTTTTCTGTTAATCTCAGAAAAAAAAAAGAAAATCAGCACAGTCATAAAAGGAGGTAACATAAAATTACCATCAAGGTGAACTGCACTGTTGTGCTACTTAAAGTACCAAGTTTGTCATGGTATAAAGATGAGCATTTTTAAAGGCTTGCAGTAACTTTGGAATTCAGGTATTTACTGAGTGCACTTTAGCACAGGAAAAACAAAAATATCAGCCCCAGCAGTTATTTCTTTCCTTATGACTTACTGTTTGAGAGCAATTATTTCTCTTGAGCCTAATAAAGGTGCATTTTGAGTTGTCTATGGATTTGACCCATATAAAATGAATAAAAAGAATGGTGAAGGCTTCAAAGCATTTGCTTTCTACACATTTTAGTGTCTCTGTTTTCTTTAGGTGTTGTCTTGACTAATTCATAAAGTTCTTGTATGCAAGAATAATTTGCATTTTTAGTGCATGTCCTTAAAGGACCTATTTGTCACTTATTCTGAGGTTTCTTTGTGATGGTGATGCAGTGCACTGAAATCTTAACAGGAAATTCAGTTAAGCTAACCCTAAATCACCTTGCTGTTGAGGAAAGGAATAAGGTTACGTTTTTCTTCAGCCTTTAGTGGGTCTGTACCATCCCAATGGGAGTGTTTAGTTCCTAGATGGAAGGCAATAATGGTTCATTTCATCCTACTCCCAGGTAAAAATAGTATTATTCTGTTCTTCAGTTCAGAATGTGTCAGCATCTTAGCTACAGCATGTGCTTTTTCTGTCTTCACTAATGTCTGTATTTGACAGGCCTTTCCAATTTTGTTCATGTGATTTCAGCTTCCAAACAATTTGCTGAAGAAGTCTTGAAAGCACACAATGACTACAGGAAGAAACATGGAGTTCCCCCATTAAAACTCTGCAAGAAGTTAAACAGAGGAGCCCAACAGTGAGTTCAGTCCTTTCTTTTCTCTAATGAGATTTGTGACACTTTTATTTGTTAGGTTTGACTGTGCATACTGCAAAAATATTTACCTTTAGACATGCTGATGTTCAATGAAGACTTACTGGGTGGAAAGTGAGGGACTCTACTCTTTCTGTCTCCCTACCCAACCCATTTTTCTCCATCACAGAGCACCAGCTGGTCACAGAGGCATTTGTGTGGTTACAACTGTATAAACCTTTCTTGCACCTTTTTCCAGATATGGGCTGCATCTAGTATGTCTCCTCTGCAGAGGGTAGTTGCCTAAAACATGCTTCATCACCACCTCTGTCAGATGATGTATTGCCATCTGCAGGAGAATATTCACTGATGCTGAAATACTGAGAAAAGCTTTTTCATGGTAGGAAGTGATGACTGGTCTAAGATCAATGGAATCAGAAGGAAGTAATTTTGGATGAAAAGGTCTATCTCCCTGCCCCAAAAGCAAAATCAGTGTATGTTGTTCTCTACTCTGTCAGGAGGAATACATCTTACCTCTTCTCCAGTGCTAAAGACAGCACAGCTTCTTGTCAGTCTAACATATAGTGAATCCATCTTCCTGCTGACTTAAGTCTTCCTTACAGAAACTTGAGTCCAATGGTGCTTATCCTCTTTGCTGTAGACATGACAACCAGATTATTTCCTTTCCCTTTGCAGCAAGCTTTTTAAAAGTAGATTTGAATATCTTCAGTTTTTTGAGGCCGATCCTCACAGTACAATGGAGATACCAGAAAGACTAAATGATTAAACTATTCAGAAAATAGATGTCTTTCTATTATATCTAAACAGTGACCACTTTGATCCCTGCAGACATGAGATCTTATCTCCTGTTAGGCTTTCTACCATAACTGTGAAGACTTCTCTGCATGAGCTGGCTGTCACACAGATGCACCAGATCCTGCACTCCTAGACCAGAGACCTCTGTCAGGTGTTGTGCTGTATCATGCACCATGTATGTGGTCAGTGGACATGCCCTCTGGCAACAAGAAAAATCTAATCTTGTCTTTATCTTTTCACATTTTTTTTTTCTTGAGACATCGTGATAACTGGATACATTATTTCTAAGAGATGAAGTGCCAATGACTCATCCACATACCTTTGTAATCTTCTAGGGTTTTCCTTCTGATCTTCAAAAGGTTGTTTTGTTTCTAGTTTACATGATGCCTCACAAGCAGGAAGGAATTTTATTTACTTGTCAGTAGCACTTGTTGTGTCTCCAAAGTGCTACAGTTGGTTTGAACAAGTCAACTTGTATGAATAGTTCAGATTACTCTGTCAAATATGCACTGCTCCAGATTTATCTCTAAGTGTGCCATTGCCCTTGCTGAGTATTTTTAGATCATTCAGGAATTCCTCACAGTCCTCTCTGGTTTCAGATGACTTTCCTTGCTGTGATGAATAGCAGTAGGAAACCTTTGCTTGCAGTCTGTAACTTAATTTTTAAGAATTAAAAGGCCCATGTTCAGAGACTGGTGAAACTGGTGATACCAAGAACTAGAAATGGTCTGATCCGAATAGAAGATATGAAATTTAAGAAATCACTTCACTTTTTCTTTAGGTATATCTGATATTTTTGTTGGTATGTGTCTGGTGTATCTCTGGGTACTTTTCTGTGTTTCTCTATCTGTGTTGAAAATGGTCTGTTTCCTACTATTTTCTGTTCCAATAATTGTGACAGGTTACATGAAATGACTGTTGGCTTTCTGCTTTAGCATGAGATGAGTCACCCTCAGCAGGTGTCTGTTTATCTTTGACTGTAATGAAGCATAGGGTGATGATTTCAGATGCAGATCTTATGTTTTCAATTGCCTGAGCTAGAGTGAATTAATCACCCTTTGTCTCAAATCCTTGGCAACTTCCTCTGTGTGCAGTGTGTACTTTGTTCCAGTCTTGTGTCTTGCTTGGGATGTGGCAATCCTTGAAGAAAAAATTACAGAGCATGAAGGAGCATCTAGAGATCCTCTAGTTCAGGATCTAGCAGGCTGACAACTGACAAGTTTTTGTTATTCCTAACTTAATGGAGGTGGGTAGATAGTTATGGGGTGGGTTTTTTGGTTGTTTTTTGTTGTTGTTGTTTGTTTTGTTTTGTTGGGGTTTTTGTGTTTTTTGTTTGCTTGGGTTTTTGTTTGGTTTGGTTTTTGATTTCTTTGTTGTTGTTGTTTTGGTGGGAGGATTAGGACAGAAGGAAATGAGAACCTAAAAACTGAGGTACTAGCTTGGGCCAAAATGTTCAGCTGGACAAATTTCCTGTCTCTGGTAGATGCCAGTAATTCATGATTAGGGAAGCAGTAGCAGGACAAAACAAATGTGGTGATCCTTCCCTCATTATCTTACCCCAGAAACTACAGATTTCTCCTGGAAATTATGCTCTTTCTAAGCAGTAGTTTGTATCCGTATTTTTTTGTTGCCGTGGTTTAATAAGCCATGAAGATTTTCCGCCCACACACATACACACACTGTAAATTTGTCTAGCTCATTTTCAAACCCACATGTGCTTTTCTATCTGCACTGTCCTGTGGCAATGACTTCTGCTACACAATATGGAAAAAGTCCTTTGTCTTACTTGACTTTTACCTAGGACCTGATGATTCTGTGTTGTCTTCTATTTCTTGCACTGTGAGAAATAACAAATGGTCTTGCCAATTCCACTGTCTCTGTACTGAAGCTTTTCCAATGTTGAATAAAGAGCATAATTGTTTTACACATGAAGTTCTTCTTAACCCTATTGTCATAACACAATAAAATACATCTCATGCTCTCACACATGTCAACTTCTATAGAAACAGTGCTGCTTATCCCTGTGTTGGTGCACACAGTTGCTGCCTCAGATTCTCTGTGTGGTCTCCTTCTTTTCCGTACTGTTGCCTGGCACATTGCTCTTGTTTTTCATTTTGCTTTTGTTCATTTGTATATGTAGGGTTTTTTACACTTCCTTTGACTGAATCCTCAGTTTGGTCTTTTTTTCCATCTCACTGAGAGTATTGAAGTTACTCCTGTGAGAGGCCTAGAAATGTCAGGAAATAACACCTGTAGAAATTGCTGCAGATAATTCCCTTTCCTCCAGCAGCTGCTCCTAAGGATGGCTGGTGGCTTTCCAGGTGCTGTGCAGAACATGGTGTGGGGAGATCTACCCTTTGATTTCTTCGAGGCCCCTCTCAGTAGTGACACAGATCCTCAAGAAAGACAGGGAAATGGCCTCTAGGCCTTCTCTATAGCTAAGTCCTATGTAAGCTTAAAGCATCCTTGGCTTTAGGGTTTTTCAGCTGAGAAACTTGACTTAAACCATCATCTTCCAGCAAAATTCCTTGCTTGCATCGCCTCCTCTCCCTCCTGTTCCTCTTCATCTTTGCTTACCGTGGCTGTGGTCCATGCCTCAATGTGTGGCTTCCTTTGCTAGGTATGCAGAAGAACTGGCTACCACGAGGGTCCTCAAACACAGCTCTGAGTCTGCTAATGGGAAATGTGGAGAAAACCTAGCATGGGCATCCTATGACCAACCAGGTAGGTTTTCTTCTCTTCTTGTCTTACAGATACTGGATAAATGGCTTGTCTTATATACTTTACTCATACTCATTGGGCTCAGTGTGTCTGGTTGCAAGAGTACTGGCATTTCCTCTGCTTCAGAAATGTATCCACCACAGCCCAGTCCAGCCCAGGCTCCTTGAGGACAGGACGTGGTTTGCAGTCACCTACATGTACTGAGAGGAAGAAGCCCATGTAGGCACAAAGCGGGTAAGGGACAGTGGTAGTGTGTTATGCCCCTTTGGAGGTAGGACTTGGCAGATGGGCTACTCCATATGCCCCCGCTGTGGAGCTGTCTTGAGTACTACTTGTATGTCCATGGGAGCAGAGATGGAAGCCATCAATGGTCCTGTACTTCACTTTTATGCTTAGTTTGTCCCAGCCAAAGAAAGGGCTGACCACAGGTCAGCTATGATGAGGAAGGTAGAAAATGGCCATTGCATGCTCCACAGTAGTTCCTGTTTGTGTGGGCAAAACCAGGCTGTGAATGGACACTAAAGCGACAGAGACTAATGTGTCAGACATCTAGTCTCTTCTGCTCTGTCAGGAAACAGGCATTGAACCCTTTTCCATGGCTTCACTTCTGAAGACAAAAATACTCATTTTCTGATCATAAATGTAACACGTAACTGGCAACAGCCTGCAGTGAGCCCTCAACCTGAGCCATGTTCAGCAGGCTCTTCCCACCTGCCTTCTCCAGCAAGCAGGGCTCATGTCTTGGCCTGCTGAGACAGCAGGTGGGATATATTAAAAGTGACCACTTGCTTGCTTTATTCCTATCTACCCCTGGAATTTCCAGCACAGCTTTAAGGAGGCAAAAGCTCATTACTGCAGGCTGGAGGCCCTGCTTGAAGGACTTGGAAATTTTAGTGAGTTTTAGACCTAAGGACACTTCTCAGTTCCTCTGCAAGTGCCAACTTTAGTCCCAAGTGGGGACTTTTCATGTTGAAAAAGAAACCCAGGGTGGAAAAATACAGTTTGATCTGCTCATATTTGGCATTCTGTCCATTGCAAGAGTCTGAGGCAAGGGTTCAGAGCAGCATGGGAAAACACAGATGTATGGCAAAGTTAGCGTAGAGGCGATGACTCAGACTGAGCTTACTTCTTCCGTCTTGCTTGTGTTAATGGCCTGTGCTCCTTCCCCCGAGGTTGAAGTCACATAATTCCCATTTAGAGAGCTGGAAACAAAGCACAGTAATCCTTCAATAAATTATATAATGCCTGTCTTTTTCTGGATCCCATTTGTTGTCTTCAGTGCACTGTTTCCATACATAACTTGTTTTGAGCAATTTTGTTTCTATTCTGTTATCCACAGGATTGAATGTCTTGCTGAGAAAATTAAGTTGCATCCTCTTTTGTTGTGTAAAACACTTCTAAATTTCCTATGTAGCAGGATAATTCAAAGTACCAGAATGAGAAAACTAGTTCTTCAAAGAGGTTATTCTCTTGTCTGAGCTTAGTCTTCATCTCTGTGGAGCTGGTTCATTCTGCCTCTTTTTCTCATACAGTTCCCTTTGGATAGTTAATTTGTACCCTGCTCAATGAGGCAGAAATTTTTATTAAGGCATCTATTCAAGGTCTTAACAAAGGCAGGCAATGTCTTCTGGTTTCCTTCCCAGATAAAGCAAAACCCAATAAACCTCCAGCATACTCTGTATTCTCTCTAAAAAAGTGATGCTATTGTTTATTTTGGCTCTTACTAAATTCTGTAGTAATGCCAGAAGATGCATTTCTTGTTTCAGAGAAGATTTAAGCGTTCAACTATAAAAGCCTTGTAGTTTGAATCCTCTCCTGGTACAAGAATACCTTGAATTGTATTCAGGATTTGGGAGTTACATAGCCTGAAGCTATCACTGGAAATATGTTTATCCCTGTAATCCAAGAAATAGTTGACAGCTGTTTCCTCCCTCCAGTCCTGAAGGAACTGCTCCATGGCAGACTTCTCTTTGTGTTCAAATAAGTGAGCTGTCATCTGCCACTAATGTGAAAGATCACAGCCTGCCTTGGCAGCTGTAGTATGTCAGGCTTCTTGAGATGCCTCATCTCATCTCTCATGTGTTGGGAGGCTGAAGGCAAGCACAGGATGACTAAATTCTCGTTGGGATGGCTGGAGTGGTTGTGAAGAATGTGCTATGTTGCCTGTGAAAACACTGCAGCATAAGAGAAATTCACTGTATGTTATCACCCGAATCTGTAATGGGAAGAACCTGGGTCTGCCTACAGATTTTGACTAGTGGGCAGAATAGCACAAACACCCTCTGTCTCAGCCCTGGAGGAGCATGCTCTGACTGAGAGCCTGCCATGATGCATTTCCTGCTCACACCAGGTTTATACAGTAATGTTAAATCAAATAAAATTAAATAAAATAAGGACCTGCATAAGGAACACTAGAAGTAGAGGATTACTTGCTAAAACCATTAGTATTACTTCAATAAAGGTAGATTATTTCTGGGACAGTTTAAATCTACCTTCTTTCCTCTCATACTGGTGGAAGGAAGGTTGTGATAAGAAAAGCTAGAAAAACATTTGAGGAAAATTCTGAGGTTTGGGGTACCTGTTTTTTAAGTAGATTAGCAGGTGCTGCCCATCCTGTCACAGAAATACATCCTATATGATTTTATTAGAATGTTTTTAGCAACTTACTTGGTGGGATTACTTGAAGATTTAAGGATTCTTCTGATGGGAGGAGAAACAGTAAGGTTGGGCCCAGAGAGATTAAATGTTAGGGAGAGCTGAATACAGTAGCAGGGCTATGTATGGACTGACCTCATGTGGTCAGTCCTCTGACCATAGGAGGCAGCTTGAGGCACAGTCAGTGTGGCTACATTACTAGCTCATAGTTTGGCTAACTGAAATAAAATCACTATGCTGATTCTGGACCTAGTCTTGGGCAGAACTAAACTTGGACACTAATTCAAGAATTGTTGCACCAAATTTTTATATAATGCAGATGTGTTCAGAGAGTTGTGGTACTGATGAAACTCATTACAGTGAGGTTCAGCCTGTTCTAGAATGAACATCTACTAAGTCTAACCGAGCAGGTCATCAGTCAGCTATCTCTAGGAGAAGGGTGTAGTCAAACTATGTTTCCATAGAGAAAGTGTTGAAAGTATGAATATAGTTTACGGCAATGGAAACAGGAAGGGTATTTTAAAAGAAAGAAACAGCTGTATACTAGTTGGTTCTGTAAGTGGAGCAGCAGAAGTGAAGCTGCTGCACTGACTGTAGAAATATACTGCTATCATTTCTGCTATAATCAGGAATGAGAGGTGCAAGTGAGATTTCTTTTCTGTGTTCTTTCATTCTGATTGAAATGCATTTTGAACAGTGACCAACCCCTATTTTGGGGGAGCTCTGGGAGGAGTAGGAGCTATTCTTATTGAAACATTGAAATACAAGGGAAACAGACACTAAATATAATTGCATCACTTACTCTGTTATAATTTGAAATGGAAATACTGCGGTCAGTTCTCTGAACCAGCAAGTCTGAGGATGCACATTGCTGCTAAAGCAGATAGGCTCAGTGGTCTGCTGACCCCTCTGCTGTTTGTTCACTGGAGGTTTGGGGGTCACTGGACTCAAAGCAGAGTTTTTCCTTAATCATCTGTATATCACCTGTATTAACACTGATTTGGCTTGTGTACCACCACTACATTATTTACTGCTCCCCAAGTAGCAAAGAATCAGAAGAAAATTTTTTCAGAGGAGAAACAACGAGTTTAGTCACTAGGTACCTACTGGTCTTTCACAGTTATGGTAATAGTTATATTACCATAGTAATAGTAATAGTTTTGGTAATAACTTCCACATAGGTCACCCCTCACCTCCTGTGGCATATGACAGATACAATTCATTCCCTTCACTTCCAAGACACTTCCTTAACATGATTTTAAGACAGAGTCTGTCAGAAGTTGCATAATCTTTTGCTCATCTTCCTTTTTGCCGATAACAAGTTAGTCTTTAATTTCTCAGAGCCTATGATGCAATGACTCTTTAATTCAAGGAGAATGACAGCAATGCCATATAATGACAACCTGATCCTTCACATGAAAAATGGAGCATAGCTACCAGCTTCTAGGCTTTCAGTGCTTAGCTTCAGCGAGTTGCAAGCTTTCATCTGCAAAGGCTGGGAATTAACATATCATAAACTGTGCTACCCAACTATGCTCATGTGCAGGATTGAGGTATTCTTACCTGATGCCATTGCCATCACCCTTGAATTAAAGTTACTAATTTTTCACATAATGGTTCTCTTTTTTTTTTTTAATAATAATAATAATTATTAAGAGATCCTGTGTTTGTCAAAACTTCCATGTGTCCTGCAATATTTCAGTTACAGAGATTTTAAGTTCTTGTCGCATGGAGTCTAGGTACACTTAGAGCCACAGAGTGGGGATGACTTTCTCTTGAACTACTCTATGCTATGTCACACTGATCCATTAACAGAGGGAATGAAGTGCTGGTAGCACTGGGAATGCAGTCTTACATCTGTAAAAGTACTGCTTACATAGTATAGTCACTTAAACACTTGAACGCATGAAATATATATGGCCTGATATGGCACATTCTGTACTTCTGTTCTACCCAGCTTACTGCAAACACATTTAAATTCTTCATAGCTTTGAAGTCTAGGGTGGGACAGCATGATCTGCTTGTTTGATATTATTTTACTATGTGCTTTGCCTTTTCCCCTTGTATTCCCTAAAGATTGCTCTTTGCCCTTCTTTCAGTCTTCATTTTAGCTTTTGTGTGAGTAACAAATGAACAGATACTTGTTTGTATTACAGACTTCAGCCATAAAACAGGTCTAGAGGTTTTGTTTTTTGCTGCATGGAGAGCAGGGAAAGAGCATTCCTGTAACATTTACTTTGGGAAGCAGGAAAGGTTTTGCTACCTTTTTATGTAGAAAATGTAAATTGACTCCGCTAAGAGAGCACTATGCTAACAAGCAATGTGACAAAGGTAAGTTCCTAGTACTTCCAGTTCACAAACCCCTCAGTAGAAGGCATTTCATTCAATATTTTCTTTTCAGTGATAACTTGCCAGGCTAACACCATCTTTGTAGCAGATTGTACTCCTAAGAAACTGAAGTTTAAAGAAGCTAATACAGTGTCTGGGTTCTAGAACAGTGCAAGTTTAAGACTTTTTGCTGCAAAATAGCAAACCATGAATCACTGCTGTTCTGCAGCCAACAGTCCACCGGGGACCCGTGTTCTTCATGACTGTAGGCCTAACAGCATTGGCAGCTTGCTGTGAAATCAACTGGCCTTGAGTTATACATCCTGGAATGCTGTGCAGAAATTTCATTATTGATGTAGCTCAGCGAAAAACCTGCCCCCTTCCCCCCCCCC
>VWZO01007220.1:30272-56894 GCA_013396975.1 Bucco capensis
CCCCCCCAGTGTTTGACACAAGATTTTCCTAACAACCAGTAATGGAAAAGAAGTAACATTTGACTTTTGAGTGCATAACATCTGCAAGTTCTGGTCTGAGCTCTTGCCCTCTATGCTGCCTATGCCATGGGACCCACTACAGATTATCAGAACCTGCTCCTTTCTGGCAGATTCCTTAGCTGTTCAGCAAAACACAAGGAAAGATTTTTCCTTTGGGAAACATCAACCTTAGAGACTCACTGACATGTAGTGCTACATCACTGGCCATAGTCATAGTCCTTACACAGCTGTGGTCAGTCAAAGCCTTAGATGAGATGAGAAAGTGCCGAACATAAGGACATCAACACAGCAGGAGCTGCTAGGCATACATGTTTGAGGTGTCTGATTGTAGCACCCTGAGTTAGAGTGCATCAAAGTGGTTAAGGGTCTAAGGCACAAGTCTTATAAGAAGCATCTGGGTTTGGGAACTGGGGTTATTTAGTCTGGAGAAAAGGAGGCTGAGGGGAAACCTTCTCACTCTCTACAACTACCTGAAAGTAGGTGGTGATAAGGTGATGCTCAGTCTCCTCTCCTAAGTGACAAGTGATAAGACAAGAGCAAATGGCCTCAAGTTGCACCAGGGGAGGTTCAGATGGAAGAGTAGGAAAAATTTCATTTCCAAAAGGGTTGTCAAGAGTGGGAACATGCTGCCCTGGGAAATTGTGGAGTCATCATCCTTGGGGGTATTTAAAAGACCTGTGTGGTGCTTAGGGACATGATTTAGTGATGGATTTGGCAATGTTGGGTTAATGGTTGCTCTTGATGATCCTAAAGGTCTTTTTCAACCTAAATAATTCTATGATTCTATGACAACTAAGTAGCAACAGCTATTACAAACCAATAAAGATTTAATAATTTACATGTGCTACCAGGTTACCCACATTTCAAAAACTGTTTTCAACAAAAAAGACTGTTTCTCCATGTTTCTAGAAGTTCTTGCCAGTTATTAACAGAAGACCTTGCTGACCAGGCTGTAAGTGAGTTACACTTCTGTTTATATCAGTATTCCACAGCAGATTTCTTTTGTCTTTCAGGAAAGGATGTGGCTGACAGATGGTACAGTGAAATAAAAAATTACAGCTTTCAAAACCCAGGGTTTTCTTCTGGGACAGGTAAGTTCAAACTGGGCACTGTCTCTTCAAAAGTGCAGCTTTTAAGAAATTGGCTATCTAACTTGTTTGATACTTATCAACAATCTACCTTTTTTTCTTAGAAAAAAATTAAAATTTCCCCACAGTTTTATGTTAGAAACTGACAGAAGGGTAAAAGGAAACTAAGAAATGAGGAAAAAAAAAATCAAAATTTGTGTATTTTTAAAATATATTTTTCTTCCAACTTCAGTGTTTTTAAAAGGCAACTTACTTTTAAGGCAAATTAATTTGTATTCATTGGATTTACATCAATGCCTTACTAAATGTACCATGCTGTTGTTTCCATTGACATGTGACTTCTACCGAATTATATCACTCCAATCACAGAGATCACTTCAGATGTAGTTCAGAGACCAGGAACAGGCCATTGACTGCATGTTGACAATCCATTGTTGAATGAACAGAAGAACACTGTTCCTTGAATAATACTCAGACAAGAGATATACCTGAGCTTGCTTCAGATGAAGAAAATAATTTTTCTTCCATGGGATTTGTCTATGTATAAAGGGGACAACTAATGGAGCAATGCAGTGCAGAGGTGGCTATAACAACTAGGAAGAAGAAGCCACAAAATCAGTATTATTTTGAGCAGCTGCACATGCAGACCCATGAGACAGTATAAGATAGTTAAAGCAAATGAGTAATAGTTATTGTCAGAACTGCTATTCACACTGCAGGGAGTAAAGAGTGTGATGTCCTTGTTGAAATTTATATAAGACACTCGTCATACTACTTCTTTCATGATTCTTCTACTAGATGTTGTTTTTTGGATATAAGACAGGGAAATGGGAATAGTAGTGTGGAACCAGATCAGATCAAGACAAAATGCTGGATATAGGTGTTTTTTCATGTCTTTAGCTGGTTCTCCTGTTAGAAAAAAACCCCAGTTTTGCATTGTTCTTTCTCTCCAGACCCCCATGTGTTAAAAGGAATGTTATACATTTAATACCTAAAATGAGTACATATATTTCTCTTTTCATCAGGTCACTTCACAGCAATGGTTTGGAAGAACACAAAAAAGATGGGAGTTGGAAAAGCATCTGCTAGTGATGGCTCAACATTTGTGGTGGCTAGATATGATCCAGCTGGAAATGTAGTAAATCCAGGCTATTATGAAGAAAATGTCCTTCCTCCAAGAAAATAACAAATAACATTTTTTTTTTTTTTAAAGGTAGCCTTATTGCTTAATGACAAGTGAACCTGGATTTGGACTTAACAGTGTTTGAAATGAAGTACAATTCAGTGAAATTTCCTGTTTGGTACTGCTGTTGACTTCTCATTACAGTGGAAGCAATTATATGTTGCTTGAGTCAATCTGTGCATTAGGTCCCTATTGTTTCTGAGGGGGCCTCAATTTATTTGAAGATGAAGTATATACAGCATTTCTGAAGGGTAAAATTTAGAAGGATTTTTTGTAATAGTTTGAATGAACTCTCTGTCAGCATGTGAATAAGCACATGTTGGATGTCTTTTTTTAAACAAGCAAATTTATAGCTTTCTGTAAACTGAAGATACCAGCTTGTGATTATATCACATACTCCCAGTTTTCCAGTACTTTTTAATAACTGTAACTCCTTTGCTCTATCTATACCTCCTGCTAGTGGGTTCTTCTCTCTGCAGATGAAACATATGCAAAACTTCCTGTATGAAAGGTATATGTGTAAAATGTAATGGCATTCAGACCTATGTGTTTTTATTAAGAGGATCCCATGGAACACTAGGACATTGCTGGCAAAACTGTATCCATCAAACAAGCTGTAACTAATGCATGGCCTGAAAGATACTAAAATTGTTTAAATCTCAGTGTTACATGTTAGGTACTAATATTTAAAATCTGTTTGAGATGAGCATATTTCAAGTTCAAACCCCATTTTACAGATTACAGTGTTGTACATTGTCTTATAATCAAGTCATATACTTCTGTTACAGGAAAGTAAGCTACTGCTTTTTCTTTTAGTATTTATACACAAAAAAAGTTTCTTCGATGAAACATGTTGGATTTTATTTCTCAATAACTTATTTTTATTTCCTAAGGAATACCTTCTGCAGGTGCCATGCTATACACACAATAACATTCCCAAATCATCTCGTTTCCTTTCGTAATATCACAGTAGGAGGTATTCACATGGTCATAATTAAGAGACATTTACTCTTTCTTCATATCATTCAATAATAGTAAAAATATTCCACATGCTGGATTAATGCCTTGAAACAGTTTAGATGGAATTTCCTTGAAAGCAAGCAAGCAAAAGTTCTGAGGGCAGTTTTTTCTGGCACCGTTTTGGCCAGGTTCCTCTACTGTGCTTCAGTTTGGGATTTTCTTTTCTATGTAAATGTTTCTTTTGACTTCTGCTCAGATTCTGTATGCCAGAATTTGGTTCATGAAGAGTGTCATTAAAGAAATACTTCTTTGTGTTTACACAGTTGTGATAAACTGCACTGTTACAGCTTGATTCTGTGTTCACTGTGATGTTCTGTTACAATCTTTTTGCTGTAATCAAGAATTTAACACATATAATGAACATCTGAAAATTAAATATTTTTGAATATGAATTACTCAAGCCTTTGCTCTTACCTGAATCTTGGTTGAATAATCTTTAAATTTTATTTCTAGGACATCAACATATGATATTATTACTTTTGTAACATGAAGCAAATAAAAGCAGCAAGTATTCTAGTTCAGGAAAGACAGAAGAGACCTTCTAGGAAATAAGTCATACAGCAGATGTTACATCATCCCTTTATACAAAGATTGAGCCAACACTTGAAGCTGAAGAGGTGTACCTCTTTCTCTCTTTAACTCCTGCTTTGTGTCTTCTGCTGCTCTCTCTCTCTCAGTTGACGTGTTCATGGTAAAGAATACTCACTCAACTCCCACTCAGATGTGTGTGTTTCAGTAATTGCAGTCTTGGGACCTTCCTCTCTTCAACTCAGCTGACAAATGCTGCAGCTCCAAATAGGCTAATGTTTTATATGCAGCACATTATCATTCCTGAGAACAAAAACAGGACTTTCTCAAAACAATAGGCTTGCTTCTACTGATGTAAAGGTAAAAGCTGATGTTCAATAAATTAACAATATTGAAATATTCTGGGTTTTTTTTAATGACATTGTTGCTGTTGGGTCTACAATTCCTTGTGTTGTTGGTGTAAAACTATCTAGGCTAGTGTCCTGGTTTGAGTTATGACCCTAAACCAACCAACAAGGTGTTCCATTCCATATACATCATATTCAGTATAAAACTGAGAGTCAGTCCCTGAAACTTTCACACCAAGCTTAGGCCTTAGAGTCTGTTACATAGATCAGAGTCTAACACCCTGTGGGGGACTACGGCAAGTCCAGCAGTCCCCTGGCAGGAGGTATGGAGTCAGAAACTCACCTGGAGGTCATCAGAGTGCAGTCATGGGAAACAGGAAGGACTGACCATAGAGTAGTAGTTTAGCAAGTAAGCATGACCTGGCAATATGCAAATGCTAACCAATAGAGCATTATTATGGTTATAAGTAACCAGTGGCTAAGTGACACCTGTACTGGAGAAAAAGTATATAAAAACAACTGGACTCAATAAAAGTGCCTTTTGCCTTCTTGCTTTTGCTGCTCAAACTATGGAGCCTCTGTATTGTTTGTCTGCCTCAACAATGACAACATCTAAGCAAGGCAGGTGGATGATTAAGCTATTTAGCACCTAATTGACAGAAATACAACAAAGGAGAGGGTTGGACCTTCACTCTGCCTGAAGGTTGAACACCTAAGCCATCTGGGGTGGTGGACTGGTAACTCTCCTTGTGAGGATCAGAAGCCCAGCTCTGCTGTTGCAGGACTTTTTCCTTCAATCTTAATCTAAGAGTTCCTGAATCCAGTTCCAGGATCCAGCCCCTGAGTCTGATTCCTATGTGCTGCTAAGTCCTTCTACTACAGCACCAGAGGTAATGGTGACATAGTTGCCATCGAGGGGTGTTTGGATGTGGTATTGGTTTTGTATAAATTTATATATATATTTTATTTTATTATTATTTTCATTACAGTAGTTTAAGTTTTCATTTCCAATCCACAAGTCTCTCTCTGTTAATTCCCTTTTATCCTTCCTGGAATTGGGGGAGAAAAGGGTAATAGAGAACATCTGTTACTGGATTAGTGGTCAGCCCAGCCCTAAACCTTGACAGTTAGTTACATATAGGCTAGGCTATATATCCTAATTGAGTGAGTCAAGTCTGAATTTTTCTCTGTTGCCACTCAGGTTTTATTTTAATGTCAGAGAGATCTGGGAAGGTAGATAAAGAGAGATCAAAACAAAGCTTGTAGTTATCTTTATTTAAAATCATAGTGGCAAGTGAACTTTCAAAGCTTTTCAGACAGAGCATTTCGAGGGGGCATCAGAGGTGATCAGACATAGAAGAAGAATAAAACCACTCAGACTCCACAGGTTTCATGCACTCCATGTTGATGCAAGAGGGTTATCAGGCTTTGGAAGAGGCTGCTCAGGGAGGTGGTAGAACCACCATCCCTGGAAGTGTTAAAAAAAATAAATTTATAGATATGATCCTTGGGTACATGGTTTAGTGGTGAGCGTGGTAATGTTGGGTGTATGGTTGGACTTGATGATCTCAGAGGTCTTTTCCAGCCATAATGATGCTGTCATTCACTTCTGCAAGTGAGCTCTGGCTGCACAGTAAAGCACAGTATACATAGGAGATCAAATGTAAAGGGAAGGGTAACATTGCTGATGTGACTCACTAAAAAGCCATATGATTTTTGGGAAGTATACACTGGAACACGTCATTACCAGCCGTCTGTATTCAAAGGCTCTGCGTAGGTGTATTGCTCCACACCCCAACACATCTTGGGGAATTGTGGAAATCGGGAGGTGGCAAAGAAAGATTATCTCTTGTCATATTAAAGGAGAACAAGGTGTTTAAGAACTTCCTCAACCGAGGGTTGAATATGTAGAAGTCACGTTTGCCTTGGGAATAAACAAAAGTGTGATCTGACAGCTCTGAAACCAGAAAAAATTAGCATGTCTTTAGAGGCCTGCAGATGCTTTCTAAGGGTTTTTTTTTGCAGCAGCAGTAGTTGGAGGAGGAATTCTAGCTGGTCTAAGGCTTCATTTCCAGGATTGTAGGTTAAATAATAACAAAGCACTTAGGGAAGGACTGGGATTGGTCTTTAAGAAGTGCTAAAAAGAGAAACCTGTTTTATTTGCCAACTTTCCTCCTTTATCTTCCCAAGAGGACAAAGGACAAAACCCAGGCAATTCCTTCTCCAAAAAGTGGAGGGTGACATTAACAAGTGGTAGCAGTACTGTTGGAAGACCACAGAAAGCCACATCACAGGAACAATAATAAGCCCATGGACAAAAAAGATGCAAGTACTTAGTGGAAGTCTTGCAAATTGTACTTGGAAATGCTTAGCTTTTGGAGAGCTTAGCCCCTCTACTTGCCTCCGTCTTTAATTTCTCAGGTGAATTTGCCTCTAACAGAGTCGTTGACTTGATTTGGGTGGACTGCAAAGAAGTCATGTTAGTGTGGTGGACTGCTGACCTTCAGGCTTTTGCAGTGTCATATGTGCCCTAAGAATAAAACCTTTTGTGTTTATCTCTAACTTTCATAGGCTTTTTCCTAATTAAGTAATTAAGGACCCTTTTCCATGTGACTGATATTAATGCTAATTTGAACTGTCATTTGAGTATCTGTCTTCTTAAGTTCCTACTGTGTCCAAGCAACTGATTGATAGAAATCCAGGTATGACTGTAGCTGAAGTAACAGCTTAAGAAATCTGCCTTGCAAGGCGTCTCTTTTGAACTGGTTCACTTTCTTGAGCAGTGCTGTCAGGACTCTACCTACCATATCTACTAATAGGAATTTTTATGTTCTCACTTTTGCCCATTCATTATTTCCTCTGGCTGTCCTGAGCTGTCTGTCATAGATTGTCTAGGAGGACACCAAACATGACAGGATTGCAAGAATCTTGTCATCAGTGAAACAAAATGCAGCTGGCTTTTGGTCATGCCAAGTGAACTGGAAAAAAATAACACAGAAAAACCAGGCATGGATTCCATGGACAACATGCAGTCCAGGATCTGAGCAACCTAGGTAAAGCTATAGAGAGGTCTGAAGAGAGCAAGGGTACATTAAAGCACATCCAGGATGCAGAGCCTGCTAATCTGCAATGCCTAGGGGCAGCCTCCCTTGGAGAAGCTATGTTGAGGTTACCGAAACCCGGAGTCAAGGTTCATATCATGAAAGGCTGGGAACTTTCAGAAGATCTTCTGCCCTATTCATCAGCTCTGGGGTGCTCGCTGATGTGTCAGGAGGAAAGTCGAGCTGGTTGTCCATTTTTTGGAGACAATCAGGAGGGCTCCTTTGACCTCAGCTGTGGTTGTCTAGCTCACCCTCTGCTGTCGAGTTAAAGTAGCTACAGCGAGAGCTGGAGCACTTGGGAAACACAGTTTCTCGTTTCACACCTGATATTCCTGCTGCAAGGCCCAGCAAGGCCTGTAAAGCCCAGGAGCAGGATAGCACAGGCTCACAACAATGAATGCCTATGTTTAATTAAACATTCCATCTCTCCCCTAAGGCAGGAAACATGTGGGTTAAAGACAGGGCTAAAGTATGGCTAATGCAGTGTGCTCGAGAAGGCACAGTGGTGATTGCTCTGCTGTCACACGCACAGGGCCTCTGACAGATTTCTGTCAGGTTCTTTCCTTCACTTCTGCTTTGACTTGGATGCTTCACCAGAGACTTGTTTTGACTATTTTGATGATTTCCTGACAGAACCTTTTGAAGATTAACTTGGTCAAATTAGAGAGCTATGGATTAGATGGGTGGGCTGTTCAGTGGATAAGAAAGTGGCTGGCAGGTTGCATCCAGAGGGTAGTGGTCAATGGCTCGAAGTCCAGCTGGAGACCAGTGACAAGTGGTGTCCCTCAGGGCTCTGTACTGGGGCCTGGACTGTTTAATACTTTTATAAATGATATTGACAGCATGATTGAGTGCACCATCAGTAAGTTTGCAGATGACACCAAGCTATGGGTGCTGTTGATAAGTTGGAGGGGCAGGGTGTCATCCAGAAGGACCTGGACAAGCNCTTGACCTGATCTAGTTGGGGATGTCCCTGCCCACTGCAGGGGGTTTGGACTAGATGACCTCCAGAGGTCCCTTCCAACCCAAACCATTCTATGATTCTATGATAAGACAAGGCTGGTTACATTTTTCACTCTCCATCCCCCAGTTTGGCTTGCCCATCAGCCTCGGGCAGGCTCCCCTGCTTCACGGGGTACGGTTCTGCCCTCCTCAAGGACGATCTCGAAATTCCAGCGGAGAGCCTGCTGTTGCCCGGGAAGCTGTGTGCCCATTAGGCCCCGCGCCGAGCGGCGGCGGCGAGAGGGAGGGCAGGCGTGCGGCAGGTGGCAGCGTCGCTCCGTGGTTCACTCCCGCCGCGGGCAGAGGAGCTAGCCCCGAGCCGCCGCGGTTTGCGGGAGCGAGGCCACCAGTTCCTGCTGGGGTGCCCTGACACGTAGGCAACCTTGGGTATGGCTCAGGGCATGATTTTTTAGTGTTCTTAATCCTGCGGGTCGATTATTGAATGCATTAAAAACAATCACAGCTCAGTGGAATAAATAATAGAATCAAAGAATCAGAGGTTCATAGAATCATAATGGTTTGGGTTGGAAGGGACCTTTAGAGGTTATCTAGTCCAATCCTTCTGCAATGAGCAGGGACATCTCCAACGAGGCTGGAATGTTTTCAGATGTTTCCAGGCATGGGGCTTCTACCAACTCTCTAGGCAACTTGTGCCAGAGTTTCACCACCCTCATGGTAAAAAATTCCTTATGTTTAGTCTAAATCTACTTCCTTTTAGCTTAAAACCACTACCCCTTATCCTATTGCAACAGGCCCTGCTAAACAAGCTGTCCCCATCTTTCTTACAAGCCCCATTTAGATGCTTAAAGGCTGCAATCAGGGTCTACTGGGAGCCTTCTCTTCTCCAAGCTGAACATCTCCAATTCTCTCAGCCTTTCTTCATAGCAGAGGTGTTCTAGCCCTCTGATCATTTTTGTGACGCTACTCTGGACCCACTTCAACAGGTCCATGTCTTTTGTGTACTGAGGATTCTGAATCTGGATACAGTACTCCAAGTGAGGTCTCACCAGAGCAGAGGGGCAGAATTCTCTCTCTCAATCTGCTGGAACATTTCTTTTGATGCAGCCCAGGATGCAATTGGCCTTCTGGGCTGTGAGCACTCACTACCAGCTCATGTCCAGCTTTTCATCCACAGATCACAGCATCCAGTGGAATAAAAACAGGCTGCGTTTGTTGGTTTGGGTTTTATTCTGCATGAAATTGACGGAAAATGTAATTTGAAAGGGATTTAGGTGAGCCCACAGAATATAAAGTGAGGTGAAATGACAGGAATAGTGAGTGGATTTATGTTCTGTCCTGTCCTTTTTTGGTGAGCCTGGAGTTTACACCAAAAGCTGCTTCAGCACTGCAGCTTTGAGGCTGCTGCTCTATCTACACCTGAAACCAAAGTTCCTCTTAAACATCAACTTCAGAAAACAAAGTAGTAGTAAGGAAATTGATGAGGTGGAAAAGCTTTCATTTACTAAAGTGTTCTGGCTCAATGTTGTTTCGTAGTATTGACCTAGTAGTTAAATATCCTCACTGGCCTTGGGCACAGAAAGAAGGAGATAGATACCTGTAAGTGTACTAACTAGTACTGTCTCTGAAGACAGGGGAGGAGACTGTGGCCACAGCTCCAGGGGAAAACAAGTCTGGAAGGCTGCTTCAGAGCAGCTGGGCTGTGTGTGCTCTGGATCTGTAGTGCTTGCTCCCATCTGACAGGAAGCAAGGTCCAGCCTGGCCATATAGGGGATGTAGATGGCCTCCTCTCTCTTCTTGCCTCCACTTTTCTCCATTCCATCACATTTACTTAGCCGTTCTGCAAAATAGAGAAGAAATCCCTTGCAATAGTGAGTTGTCTGTTGTGGGATATTGCCAAGAAGGTGTTCATTCATGTGCCTTATGACTGTCACAAATCACTGCATACAGCTATCTGCCCCCTATGTTTCTTCCCTAAAATAAATAGCTTACAGTGCCTTGCGTTCTTTGTGTCCATGCTATGCACAGGCTGAGTCTCATCCTAGAAGCATTAATACAAAAGCTATGCCAGTGTAAGAAGCATGGTGGGATTTCCCCCTGTCCTTCTATCACAGGTACATTACCAAATGCCTCACTCCAGATTAAGTTATATTGTGGAAAATGTGTGTTTACTGAACCTTGCCAATGTTATAGCTTGTATGCTGAACAGATAAAGCTTTTCCTGAATTGTTTTTCCCAACAAGCAGGCTGTTTCTCTCCTATATTTGATAATTAGTGATATATTGTGTCCCCTTTGGCTGCTTGCCCATGTCCCTTGGGAAGAGCAGAGCTTGCATATAAAGCTCAAAGAGTCTCATTCAATTATTTTGGTTTATCCTTTCTCTCCCTTTCTTGGTTGGATATTGCTAGTGAACACAGTGCCTTCAGGCTGTAATTTCCTGTTGCATATTTTCTGAAACCATGTGATTGTTCCTGATGAGCTTTCCAGGAACCTGCTACAATTGAACTTGCCTCATTATCAGCCAGATATAGCCTTCAGTTTTTTACCATCCTTTTTTTCTCTTGCAGTTCAGGATTATCTTATTTTTCCCTCCTGGGATTTGAATGTTAATATGGGTCATAGAGTCTCTGAAGGTAGGTGGCACAAGTTCAACTGGGCTAGCACAGAAAGAGAGAAGGAAGAGAGGGCTCTGAGCACTATGGATGCTTCATAAAGGCTTTATATGGTTCTTATATCCTAGACCAGGGCTTACCTAGTGATGGAGGCAGTGATGACTGTTCATGAGAGTGTATCACCCTTATGCTACTCTTCTGTAAAAAGATGATCTGATGGACAGAAATCATGGAGAAATTCCTAGAGTTGAAGGTGGCAAGTGGCCCAAAGAATATGGGAGGACTGAAAAAAAAAGATCACTAAGACTGCAAAGGATCATTCTGTGCACAGCTGGTTCATGCAGTGAAGTAGACTGAGGACATGACCCAGCTGTACCCGAAATAAGTTGAGGACTCTTAATTTAGGGCCAGAAAAAGCATTCAGCAATGTAGAGTTGATATTGGTAAATCTGTGCAACAATATGCCCTGCCTAACACACAGACAGCTGAAAGGTATGTTGTTTCTAGGAATACAAATGTTATTTCTGGAGGCTGCTTTATACTTGAACGAAGACGTGTTCACTGCTGTGTATGCAAGTGTGTTTCTACAAGTTTTTTTCTTAGCTCAGCTCCTTATTCTCCAACCCTCCTGGGTGTGGTGCTTCAGGTGTTTGTGGGATCATGTTCTAGCTGGCAGAAGACTCAGCAGGAAGAGCCAGGTTGAAAGTAATACTTTCCTTATTTCTGAGGACTAGGTTAGAAAAATGCAGTTTATGATGGTGTTTGGGGAACTGGGCAGCTATCTGAAGGCTGGCAATGAGGTCTTTGCCCTAGTTTTGCGTGGTGTAGGTGGCCTGGGAGTGGTCTGTAGGGGCTTTCTAAAGCACTCTTCTGACTGCTGATAGATCCTCTCCCTGAAACTGCAGTAGGCATTGTAGCACCATCAGGATTTGCTACAGGTAAGAAGAGGTATTTTCAAGAATTTCCACAAGCACTGTGGTCTCCTGGGTGCCCTGAGGGAGGGTATGGTATTCAGAGCTTTGAAAGATCATTCTTCAGCACCTGGATTGCAAGCTTTGTGCTGCGGCAAGGCACAGCTTAATGCTGCTGTGCCTCTACAAGCTAAAGCAGAGTCTGCTTATTGGCGTGCTACCTTTCACACAGCATTTCTGTCCCTCTCTTCTTCCAAATAATAGGATTAATGAGCAGAACTGAGTGTTTGTGTTTATGTATAAACATTTACATATAAGCATTTATCAAGAATGTGTCCAAAAGCTTTAGAAAAAGAAGACAAAAAGAAAAATTTCTTGCCTTTCTTGTAAACTTCTATAAAATTGAATGCAAGAACTCAGTGATTGTTTCTGCCTCACTGTAACTTGCATTTGAGTATGACACTGTAGTCAGTGTAAAATGTATTATAAATGTTAGTAGTTTTTTCTCTATACCCATCACAATAGCTGAAGAGTTAAAATTGCTAATGATCTTTCCAGCAGCCCAGCTATTTTTCAGCTGCTCACTGAGGCCATTAATCAACATACCCAAGACTGTTTGAGCAACATTTACTAGCAATTAACCTATGGTTATGGGAATATATTTTCTCTATTACCTTTCTATTCTAATCTACACATCAAGTAAAAGATGTATCCAAACACTGTTTTTGCCAATTAAAAAGGCTAGAAAACAAAAGTTCTCAGACCTACATGGACCAGCTTGATATGAGAAAAAAAAAAAGGTGTCCAATATGCTGGAAATACGTTACATTAAACCCTTTCTCAACCTGCTGAACATTATCTGAGCTCTTCCTTTCCACTTGGTCTTTCAAATGTTATATAGGTGAGAGAACAGACATTTGAGGTGTATTGCAGTTAGTTAATATGTATTTTTAAAAGACTTACTGAAAGAGTCCCTTGGGAAGAAAAGGAAATGAGTATGTGTTCTCTTGACCTTTACAGTGTCCCAGTTTTCTCTGTTCTTATTACTCAACTAAATAGTGGTATCACTTCAATTTTCACTAGCAAATTGCAAGACTGAAATATTTCTAATGTTACTTCTGTGGTAACAGCAAAGTTACATCTGGGGTAATCTTTACTGTTAACATTTTCTACTGTATACAAAGTTTATTTGAATTGTAGATGTTACTGTGTGGTTTAAAAGAGTTTATTGCATAGGAAAAAAAAAGAAACAGGAAAGTTAGCAGGAAATTGAAGAAATAGTTTGCCTCCAAAATTATTGCAGGAGACTTTCCTGGCTTGTAGGACTTGGCAAGATGGCATGTTAAATATGTCCAAAGGAATGAATATATACCATAAACAATGGGTTGGATGTGCTCATTAGCCTTCTGGCAGTCATCCTAGGAGAAGGACAACTCTGATTCCAAACCCGGGCAGATGGAGCTCGTTTAGCCCTGTAAGGCCTTCCATCTAAGAGAAGGACACTCTAATAAAATCTACATCCTAAGGACTTCACTGCCAGCGTCCAAGCTTGCTAGGCCCTGGCAGATGAACCTTAGGACTAAAGGGTGGGTCCAGCTCTACGCATGCTCTGTCTCACCTAAAAAAATCCATTGTGCAGGCTCGAGGGTGCTATCTGCTATCCTCTTTTTATCACCGCGCTTGGAAAAGGCGCTGATGAGGAGTGTGGGTGGAGCCCTCCCTGGATCTTCGTTCGCGAAGCCTAGCCACGACGACGACAACAGATGATAACATAAACAGCACTGGTGCAGTATCCTAAGTGTGTTGATATGACTGCACAGGACCGGTGTCTTCCATCCTTACGTCCACTGGCAGTTCTATGTGGAGATGGTCTAGAAGCCTTAATGTTACCTAAAGCTAGAGGAATGCTAAGTCCTGTAACTGATCAGAAGCAGCTTAGCTAAAGCAGCAGTACATTCACCAACAGCCAGTTTGCAGCAGCATGCCTGCTGCTATTAACCTTAGTGACAAGGCAGAGGCTGGAGTGATGAAGGGATACTTGTCTACATGGAAAGGTGCAGTTTTCACATGTACATCCTTTGGCTGGCTGTGTTTCAGGAACACAAGGGAAAGAGTGGAAACAGTGCAGCCCTCTATTATAGCCAGTAGTAGCTTTGGATCCCAGAAGCAGAAGAAGGACTTGTAAAAGACATTGATTATCTGGCACGCTTTACAGCATGTTTGCATCGCTAATATCTACTTTTTTGATATTAAAGATAGGAAGATAGTAATAAACTTACTACTAAAGTATCAGCAGCAGAATTATTTTCTTTTCTTGTGAACCCAAATTTTCATTTTTGCTATCCATTTTCCTTCACCTCAGATCCTGCAGGGAATGTCTTCATGCTCTGTCTCAGGTCAGACCAAAATTCAGCATTACTAATTTTTGCAGCATTTGTCATTCAGCCATCCAATTCTAATAGGCAGAATTGCAAGAGATGCCTAAATACAGTGGCTATCTTGGCCCTCATTTATGTCAGAGGCAATGCCAGTTTCCAGCCCATGTTGTTGTGGGGGAAGGAGATTCAACACGTGACACAAAAGCAAACCAAAAGAGATATCTCCAAACACACTTACCATAAGTCTCCTGCTTTCTTATGGAGTATGACTCACGAGTTTTAAGTGATTAGTAGAGTATTGGCTTCATCGAACCCACGCTCAAAATAGCTCTTTTACCTCTGATAAGAGAAGAGGATGTTACCTAATTGAGCATGGTGGCCCTTCTCATCTTCACTGGAGTGAAGAAGTAGGCAAAAAGTGGGCAGGCCTTGTGCATTGAAAAGGGGCAGTTCAGTTCCCCTGTTACATTTGCTGAACTCAGTTAATAGCTTTAATTCTGGCAAGTGTGATCTTCAAAGGCGTTTGCAACACAGTTGGAGATTTCAGGCTGAGGGGCAGACCTTTCCCAGAAAGTGGTACAAGCTGAATTACAGAAACAGAAGCTGACATCAGGTCTGAGTGTAATGCAACTTAATTAAAATTAAGAATGGTTGGAAATGTGCTTGGTTATATTCTGCAGGCAATGAAAGGCTATTTTCCTAAAAATGCTGTCTTGGTGATTTGCCCCATTTATATTCTTGTCTTTTCATTTATTAGTTACCTAAACCTTATAAAGCAGAGCTTTCTCCATCCTCATGAGGCAGGTATGTATACAAATGGCAGGTACTGATGAAATGTTTACTGAAAAGATTAGCTTGTCAATGAGGCAAAGGATGGATATTGATCCCCCTTCTATGTTTGTCAACCTGTAACCTGTTTAAGAAATGGCCTACAGCAATGAAATCCAATCAAGCACTCTCTGCAGCTCCAGTTTTCTTGTAATATAGGGAGGGGATTCAATCACAATAAAGGAAATGAACCACTTATCATATAAATGAGGGTAAGGCAATTAACAGGTTACAGGTTCCAAGTGAAGAGAGTTCTGACTGTAACACAGGATTAAAAGATGGATACTCTGTACACCTGAGCTTTTCTGTGGTCTTTCTACCAGGACAGGTTGTTTCTATGACAAAATATGTTGCAATGTTGAGTTAACAGGTTTAACAGAACCGAGCACAGTATGTGCCTCCCCTGACAAAAGCCCTGCTTGATAACTTTGTGATGGAAATGCTTTCAGTGAGGTGGCCAAATTATTTTTCTAAGGAATTAATAGCAGTCCCTAGGGCCATCTGAAAAACAACTTTATAGTTTTATGAGAGATGTGAGAGATTGTAGAATTTTTGTTTGATTCAACATTAGAAAATTGGGCTTTTTCCAATAAGATCCTCCTATCCTCACCTCTACCCAGTAATATCTTAAGTCCAAGTTGTGTTTAAGACAAGTGCTGCAGCTGCCAGGTGGTATATACAATCTTCAGTTGCTTGTCTTGAAACAGGTTTTTATCTGCAAGAACATGCAAGAAGGGTAAGAGGGCAGCTTGACTTACAGATAGGCTGAAGCAGACCCTCTTCTCTCTCAAAGCAGAGTGGATAGCCATGCACAACAGACAATTCATAGGTTCGGATCCCTGTCCTAAAACAGAGAAAAGAGCAGCTGATGTTGAAGCATTTGCCATCTGAGATCAGTGATCAATCCATTTGGTTTCTTGGGTATGGGTTTCCTTCTCCAGAAATACAAACCTGGACCTTGTTGGGAAAATATGAGAACAAGTAATTATCCATCAGAGGTGTAAGTCTTGGTACTTGTGGGTCGACCTTGGCTGTCTGCCAGATTCCCACCAAGCTGCACTCTCATTCTTCCTCCTCAGAAAGACAGGGGGAGAAAACAGGATGAAAAGCTCATGGATCAAGGTAAGGACAGGGAGATCACTCACCAATTACTGTCACCGCAAAACAGACTTGACTTGAGGAAATAAATTTTATTTATTGCCAATTAACAGCGGAGAGGGATAGTGAGAATTAAAAACAAAACTAAACCTACCTTCTCCCCCCATCCACCCTTCTTCCCAGGCTCTGCTTCACCCCCAACTCCTCTACCTCCCCTCCCTGAGTAGTGCAGGGGGTCAGGGAATTGGGGCTGCACTCACTTCTTAACATTTGCTCTGTGCTGCTCCTTCCTCCTCGTGCTCCTCCCTGGCTCCAGCGTGGGACCTTCCTATGGGCTGCATTTTTTCATGAACAGCTCCAGTATGTGGACACACTTCAATATTTTCCAGCTAAAAAGCTATGTCACTGCAAGCACATGATCAGTGCTTAACCTAGAGAAGGGAGTTTTCTTTTTAATCTTGCATCTTCAGTGCATTTTTTAAAGTCTTCTAAATAATAATAATCTTCCTAATGGATGCATTTATTGCTTCAAATGTGCACTGAAATAGACTTCATTATATAAACAGCCTTCAGAGCAGACATCAGTGAAGGATTATGCATGACAGTCAGTAAAAAGTGAGAGCTGAGTGAGCTCATTGACTTGGGGTAGGTAAGGCTAACACACCAGTGAACAGGGCTGCCTTCCTGTCTGACATCTGTCTCCTACATCAGACCTGAGCCTCTAAGTTCAACACAACAGTCTGTACCCATGACCCAAACTCCCCTTTTGGAATGGTGATTGGTGTGCTCAGCTGAGCACCCTAAAACCAAGCAAGCATGGAGGTTGCCCTCTCCCCTCAGCTGGAGGTGCAGAGACCACAGTTGATCTAAAAGTCTTGCTGAAAATGTGGTCTGCGATGACCTGCCCCTGTGACCCCTGGCCAGGGAGCAGAACAAGCTCTTGTGGAATCTATCAGCAGTGGAGGATTGGTTTAAATTTTTTAACAATTGCTCAGGTAAATTGTGTTTTAAATGTTAGGAGCTTTTGTAAATGTACAGGTACTGTGCCTTTTAGCTGCATCCACCCTTCCAGTGACAGTTACTGCCACATTTACCCCTCTCCAGGTCCAACCTCAACAATCTCTTTCGAGTGGAGTAAAGAGTCCTGGAACCTTGTCTCTTCTTTCAATACTATTAAAAGCAAAATAATAATTTAATTATTAAAATGAGTGAATAAATGACTAGAACGATTTCTCATGAGCTTGAAACCTTAGTTTTGTGACTTGAACTGACACAGACAACAGGAATCAATTAAAAGTAAATTAGAAAAGTTTAAAGTAAAGGAAAGGGCTAAATCTTTCATATGCAATAATCCTAAATTTTTCATATGCCATAATTTTAATGTGAATAAAATGAAGAACAAAAGCTGTGACATGGTTCACCTTTCAGGAATAACTACGCAAAAAATTTAGTATAGACATTGAAATACTCAGAACAGAGTTGAACCCTTGAAGGGTGTTATGGCATTGTTTTGCTATGTAGATAACTTGCTGGTACCAGCACCATCTGGTCCAATTTTTCCAGTTGGAGGTGCCTGCCACTCATTTGGAGAAGGGACAATCCTCTGCCTGGTTCCTTCTCTTCTCCTGATGCCACATCCCCAGAGACTTACTGTCTGCTTTGTTAATGATTAAGAACTAACTGCAGAAGGGCACGTATCAAGTACAGACATATTATATTGTGTCAGAATTGAGGAGGAAGCCTCAGGCTTGTGTCCCTTGTGCCTCTCCCCAGTATTAATCTTCTCAGTACATGAAATATTTTTCACCAATACATAACCTCACTTATTACTTCCTGCCATTAAGTGCAGCAAATACTCAGACACCCTTCTGGAGCATTTCCAAATGAAATCTCAGAGTCATTACATTAACCTTTTCCATTATAGAGCAGAAGGAAATTAGCTATTGGCACACAGAAACACATAGAAAGTGATATGATATTTCATATAATTGTATTTTTATACTCTTTGACAATGCAAAGAGTTAAACAAAAATCTTAAAAATTCTGCATGCTTCATTAAAAACTCTTTATTTCTCTATTTTCAGCAAAACAAGCCATCAGTGTTAGATTCTATAATTGACACCATTGCTTAGGGAACAAACCTATGAATCTTATTAGAGACAAATTCATTACTTTAAGTCCACCCTTAGGATGCAGAGCTCATAAAAGAAACCTCTGGAGGGTTCAGCTTAAGGGATGAGATGATTTCAGGCTGCAAATCTACAGATTTGCTGTAATTAACCTGAACTAATTATTGTCAGGCAATGGGTCAGACATCCTGGATAAAAGCCCCTGACTGGTTTTGTGGTCTACTGGGTTTTCAGTAAGAAACCTGCTTGTTAAACAAAGAAAAAGTGTTGAAAGCACAGCTCTATATATCCTTAAAGTAAAATAAATCTTTCCATTGGGAGAGAATAGAGTCTATTTAAAATGCACAGTCAATAGGCACAGCTGAGATATATTCATGTTTAATACTTCTGCTAGTTGGCTCGCTGCAGGTAATACTCAGTAGCAATGGTCAAAAACAGCTCCAGGGTGGGCTAAGCTGGTTTCTATATGAAGTGAATCACTGTTTTCCTGTGTTTGCAAATATCCTGAGAAGGAATCCATTTAAACACTTTTTTATGCATTGCAGATACACTGTTTTAGTCCTGCAGTGGATGCTGTCCTGTCACTATTCTTCTGCTGCTTATAGAGTATAAGACAGATACAGGGGTGCACCTACAGAAGTTTCTATGGCTCAAACAGAAAAGAAGGAGTAAGCTAGCCTGTACAAGACATGCTGATAACACTGTAATATAGATTACACAAATGTAATTATCATGGGTTCAAATGCAGTGACTTTTTTTACCAGTAGTGTAAGAACTGTTTAACCCTATTGTTTTAAACACAGATTTGTGTAAGTGTTTAAATTTCCAAATTCTGTTGCATTCAGTGGCAATGACATGTGAAAATGTTTTGAGATATCTCCATCTTTTCAAGTTCTCAAGACTTGGCTAGGCAATAGATCTAATGTGGGCAATAGTCCCACTTTGCATGGGAGATAACCTTCAAAGGTCCCTTCTGACGAGCATTCCTATGCCCCAGTGTTGTTAAGAAGTGGTTACAATGATAACTATGTGCTCAGGTGCTGCCCTTACCCTCTCAGCTCGGATGCTTATGGTTGTTTCCTGCTTTCCCTTGAAGCAAGAGGTTTGCTGCCATTGCTTCTTCCCTTGTAAACATACATCCGACCTTCCCTTTCATCTCTACTCCTTTTATTTCTGCAGGTGTTTCTTTGCAGGTAGTCACATATTTTTACTGTACATCTCACTGATATTGGGGGATTTGTTTTCCATTTCCTTTCTGTGTGTCTGATGCTGCAGGACCAAGCTTCTAACAGAAGCCTCCAAACAAGAAAAACGACGTGTGGGTGCAGCACAGCTGATCTTGTCAGCTGTCACCTATGGACCCTGGAATACACCAGGAAGGTCAAGAATTGGGGACAGAGAGTGGCTTTTGTCAAGTGAGTCATGTGAGTGACTTAAAATGTGTAATTTGCCCCTTAGATGATTTAAAGTATGGCAGGAGCTGCTTCTCCTTTTGTCATTCTGTGCTGCAGCCAGCACAACACCCATTACCTCTGGCCACCCTGGGCTACAACAGGCTCTCCTAAAGAGACTGTACAGTATCACCAGTCCTGGAGTGCAGTAGAAGCGAGAGCAGATAATTTATGTGATTCTGCTCTATGGGAAAAAAGCAAGCAAATCTTTCCTCGTGTGTTTGCATCTGTATAGGACCCTTTGACAGTTCTCTCCCTGATCAGCATCATCTCAGGGCAAAAGCATTGCAAGCTTTCTCTGTGCAGGTATTACAAATAAAAACTAGTTACCAGTGAACAGAAAACCCTAACTGCAGCAGGAAAAAGCTGCAATTATCATGCATCACCACTGTATGCCACTACAGACTAATTACTCAGTGTATCCCAGAGATGAGGCACTGCTACAGCAGACCCCTAAGAAACCCTTAGTTAATATTAAATCATAATCCTATTACCATTAGGTGTTCTCTGTGCTATTAATCTCAGTTTCTAACACAGCAGTTTAAAACAAGTTATCTGAAACCCACAATGCCATTAACCTCTGTGTGTGTACACCATTTTTAAGCAAAGGAGCTAACAAGAGTCAAAATAATAATAAATTTATATTTAAAAAGTCTGTCTTCTTAAGAATATTCTACATATAATTTAAAATTAATCAGAAGAGCACCAGCCATGGAACAGACTATTTTCTAATCTGTTTATGCCAAAGGTAAAATAAACATTAATAATCACAAATTAATTACCTCATCCATTGTCCTTTTTAAGTCCTCTCTTGGAGTAGTACAAAATTGCTATCAGATTTACAACCTTGCACCAAAAGCAATATATAAAATATGCTACAAAAGAATTTTTTGTATCTTGAAATAGATTTCTGAGTTAATTTACATAAAATAAAATAATAAATAATAATAATAAAATTTTTATTCAAAACTCACTGCTAGTATCACAAAAATCTTTCCCACACAAACTGCCAGTCCCAAGTACAAACTAACTTCATGCTGATAGATCATGAAGAACTTCTTAAGCACTTTTGTATAAATGTTGAAGTAAGCTTGTGTTTAGTTAAGCATTTACATGCTTTTTGAACCATAGCCTGAATTAGGCCTCCACTTCTATTGCTTTCATTATAGATATGAAATTAACACAAATGAGGCTTGATTCTGGTGCTTCTGCAGTAATGCAATAGCAGTTGCTTGGAGATGATACAAATTGATGTATTTCTTCTAAGAACACTTCCTTGTCCTCTGGGGTTTCCCTAGGCAATGTGACCCATGTTTGCTACCAGCAAACTGGATCCAATCCAAATATTTAGATCTACATGTGACTTCAATCATCTACTGAGTTATGTGTTTCTAATAATTAGTAGGTACTTGTACATTTCCCTATCAATTCCTGTTTCTGACTGCAGTGTGACAGTTGAGCTCTGTAAGGGGTTATTTCAATTCCATAAGTGAATGAATCCCTTCCACAAGAGTTACCCTCTTAAAATAATTATTGGAAAAAATTAGTGTAAACATTAGTCCAGTAATAGCTTTAGTGGAAGGAAACCTAAGTTAAGTCATACTGGATCTCATTAGAGTAGGCAAATTAGGCATTTTACTCTTCTTTAAAAACCTAAGTCTATAGTAGGACTAAACTACTGCAGTGCTGGACGTGAGAGGGGAATAACTATCAGTTGTGAAATATCTTTGGACTGTTTAGTAACATTACCATTCACAGCCACGGAATACATTATATTTTATTGTAAACTTTGCTCCTTAGAGAAGTATAAATCTTGAAAGTGTGTCAATACTTGGCAAAGTAGGTAGCCTCTGGAGGAAAAAAATGTTTAAGACCATCCATCAAGTATAAGAAGTTGATAGCAATTAAAATCAGAGCTGTTTATGTATAAACATAAATTGCGGAGGTAGCTTAAAACTGGCCTGTAAAAATCTTGGCTATGTGGAAATTCCAATTGCAAAAGAGTGCAAAAAGCAACATCTGAATGTTAAAAACTGATTTTGTAGCATACACTTTTTTTTCCTTAGGGACAATATTTTCTTTGAAATATTATTACATTGAGGGAAATCTATTTATTTATTCATTTTTGCAGTCAGACTTTCTTTAAAAAAACACACCAAACAACAAAAATAAACACAATACAAAACCAAACCCCACCAAATAATGGGTAAGATAGCTAAGATAAAATATTGCTTGTATTAGATGAGCACTAAACCAGATTATGTTTCAGTGCTTACTTTTCCCCCAGAGTGATACAGGGAAGGATGGGGAGCTGTTTTAAGTTAATTACTCAAACTATGAATATTTCTATAAGGGCATGTACTTACAGTCTTTTTTATTACCGTTTCTTTAAATGGAATTATTAATTGTGTCACTTTAGTGTGCGAGGCCCTAAGGAAATGGACCACTGGTGACAGCCTGCACAATTTTATTATTTTTCAGTACTGTTACAACACTCAGAACTTCAGCAGAACGAAAGCTCAGAGAAAGAGCACTGGGATGCCCTTCTCTCCAGAAGAGGAAAGGGCTAGCCTGTGTAACCCAGCTACTGGATACCTAGTTGCTGGTTTGAAAGGATTATGCTGGTTTTGTTCCATGTAGATTGTCAGATCTTCTGAGCTGTGGAGATCTGCCTTGACTTATCCTTACACTGTGTCCAGCAGAATAGGTCCATCACTGGCTGTCCTGCATAGTGTTCTGTGCAAGTTAAAATATGCATTGTATCAACACGTTTCCTACTTTTGGTCTAGTGGACAGTCTCAGATCATTGTGATTGTGTCATTTCCTGAAGAGATGCAAGGAGCATAGCTAGAACACTAGTTAATGTGGTGGTGGAGAGGAGGTGTGGGACTGTAGGTGGACCCTACCTCTTCTACCAAGGCTCCCATGACTTTAGGAATCTGTTAATAGGTACCTTCCAGCACCACATGATGTGGTAGATAGAGAGGCTACTTCCTTTAAATATGGGAGGTGTGTAGAGGACACTAGCTTCAAATGTGACAGTCCTGAAGAAGCTTGAAGGGGAGGGTGTTTTGTCCACAGGGAGCTTTGCTGCAGTAGGCAATGAGGAGTGGCCTTCCAGCTAGTCTCACAGCTATGGAGAGCCTTGCTCACAGCAGAAATGGTGCCAAGCTGCTGGGTGAAAGGCAGAGGCTATGGCTGGGGATCTTTGAAAGGAATAATTCAAAAGCCATGCTTGGAAGTGGAATACAGCTACAAAAAATGAGACTGAATGCTGTTAAACAGAGCATAATGTACAATGTTTATTTGAAATTAATGATGCTCACAGGTCTTCAAACTGCCTTTTAATATTTAAATTGCTGCAAATGTAAATTATTAAAGTGTCCATGAATTATCATCCACAATCTTCCAGGTTACAGTACTAGAAAATTAAAAGGAAAGAGTGTCTAAGTCAGCTAAGTAAAGGAAAGAGAATCCCCTTCTTATGTTGAATTTTTTCCACTGTAAGTAAATCTTAGAATGAGATCCAAATGAGGAGCTGGTATATAACTAAGAGATTTTGGTGTTTGAGGCCCCAATATATCCATCACAAGAGTGGAATAATTCCGGTATTAGACAGGGAAGAAATAGCCATGTCAGGATGAGTCCAGCAACTCTTTCTATGTCTCCTCCAGAATGGTGAAAGAGAAGAAGTCTGCTAAGTGCTCCCAGATTTCTAGAGGAAAACAGAGACTGGACTTCCTCCCAAAGTCAACAGTGCTTCTGCTGTGTGTATGCACTGTGATGAAACCATAACACAAGTAAGATGATAAGACACAATTTCACTGCAGATAGCTGCTGTATCGTGGATATCTTCTTCTCCTTCATTGAAGGAGTCCTTGGGCAAGTGAGTAGTCCTCAATTCTGTGGCTTCCAAGAGCAAGGCTGCTGACAGGTCCTTTAGTAACACAATGGGTAAAAGAAAGCCATAGGAAATAACAGAAGTATTCTGCTATTTTTAAACATAAACTTTGTCTTACAGTCTCTCCATCAAGAATTTGTGAGAATTTCACAAAATAAGACATGAACTAATCAATAGAGGAAACAGCATTCGAACCACAATGCAGGGATTTATTGTCTCCTTGTGCATTAGATTACACAATTAATGTTTCCTGTTGCCTTAGCCTGTTCTAATAAGGCTTGACTGTCACTTATCAGCCCCTAATCTTCTAAATGATGAGCAAGAACTGCAGCTGGATTTACAAGAGCCTTTGGGGCACAATATCAAACTCCCAGAGCACTGAAGATCCATGCTTGGAATTATACTTATTAGGGGTTCACATTCATTACCATTTACTTCATATAGGTATCTACTAATAAGATCAGCTTGGCTTTATTATTTATTACTTATTAAGTATTATTAAAATAGATACACTAGACAACTGATCTCTGTGTGTAATCCATTCCTCAAGGAAAACAAGCTGTTTCTTGGAGAAAAATGCCATTTCAGATATCAGTACTCCTTCAAGTCAACTGAGTTTGTCTGCTTTTTTGAGTTGCTGTATTTTTTCCTGAAAGGGTGATCTGTAGTTTAAAATGTTTTGGGGCAAGAAAAATGTCTCCAGAGTAACTGAAAGTCATTTCATGGGCTGCGTGCATTAGTTAACTAATTACAATAACAATGTTGTGAAAGAGTTGTGAGTAATGAGTAACTAACAGGGATAAATGGTTTTTAGTAGACAATGATAATGTCTCCAGAATAATAAATACTTTCTTGTTGTATGATAAAAAAATAAATGCATCTATTTTGCTAAGAGAGCCTTCTTATGAACTAGGAGGCTGGTGGGGGGGAGGAATGGATTCATTTAGATAAAATGCTATTAAATTGCCTGTATACTGTCCTGTCAGACAGCTATCGACCCCATCCCGTGGGAGAAATTGATTTCTGTGCAGAGAGCTTTGTGCTTTCTGCAGTGTATTGCTTCAGTGCTATTGCTCTGATAATCACACACTGCTGCTGCTTTTCCTTTCTCTCTCTGTCTATTTGTTGTGGAAAGATTGACTGAGAAACATGAGGGATTTAGAGTGCCATATTTGCTGTTATTTGACCTTTTTCAAATATATTCTGTTAAAAATGTAAATGCTTCATTTGTGGTAATATACATATGAATTTGCTTAAATAGCCCGAGAGTAAGGTTTTCAGAAGGAAGCGTTTGCCTTTCTTCTCCTGTAGACCTATTAGAGATGACTTAGTTAAGTGAGTTCAAATGCAGCTGAGGATGCTCCTTGCTTCAGTAAAGCTATAATCCAAAGGAGCAATGCCAGAGTTGTGTAAGTGTCGTGAAATGGTCACTCATTTTTTCTTGGATAATACAGCTTTAGTTTGCAAGAATTTATCTGACAAGTTATATATGTGCTTGACTGTTTCTATAATCTCTTGTCATTCTTACATTAGTCTCATTGTTGTGACTCACTTCTGCATCACTAGTGCTTAAGCAGTTTTGAATATCTGACTGTGGGTTCTCTGAGAGTGAATCTTAGCATTTACACACGGTGGAATCTCTGGATGGGGAAAAAGCCAGCATCAGCCTTCTTGGTCTACTCAATGGCAGTGCTAAGGGCATGGAAGGGAATAAAGATCTGCTCACAGATCACAGCTATATTTTAGTAGTCACAGGCTGCTGCTTTAAGCCTTGGGAGAAAAGTGTAGGAAGCCTGAATTAGAGCCACGTGCTTGCCCAGACTTAAAGTTTCAATGCTTTTATTTTTATTATGCTGGGTGGACAAAACTGCAAAAGCAGAATCTTTGATAATATGTAAAAATCATTAGAGACAGGATGTAGCTTCTCCTTTGTCTTTTACTTTCCCACATCCTTTATTCTGTAGTAAATAGACATAAATTGCTGTTCAGTCAAGATCACATTGCCTTACACTGATGTTATGCTCCCTCCTTCCTGTGTAAAGAAATGGCAGAGCTGTGATGAAGTCACCATGAGTGAGGAAGATTAAGTGCCCTAGAAAATTCTGTGCTTTTGTGCATGTAGCCAGCTTTCTGTACCTACACCCTAGCTGGCAGCTGTTTAACAAAGCTGCCACAGCAGCAAGTCAATTTAAAAAGTCTCTGACCTTAAAATCCCTATGTGTGATGATGTTGCTCTATTTCCTTTGCAGTGAACCAGCAGTTCAGGATCCTTAACTATGAAAGCTAGCATATAAACATAAGCTACTACTATTGTGTGAAGAAATCTCTAAATCTGTAATTGTATAGCAAGTATGGAGAGAGAGAAAATACCCTTTCCTGTTGATGTGACAGTGTGTGATTTGGAAATAGTGCATCCTCACCAATGGCATTGGGAGGCACTGAACTCTGCAAAGGATGTTTCTAGTCCCATCTTCACCACTTTTAGGCCTAGGTACCAGTTCAGGAAAGCATATTTATTGGTGAATCTCTCAAACTGGAGAGAAATCTAAAATATACTGCTATTAAGAATGTATTCAATGATCCATTGGAGTAAGTGAGACATTGCAAAAAAGGAAATTGTTTTTCAACATACGGGAAAAAATCTCGACTGTAAGAGTGGTGAAATGTTTGAATAGGTCACCTGGAGAAGCTGTGACAACTGCCTTCTAAAGATTTTTCAAAACCTCACTGGACATAGCCCTGACCAAGCAAGTCTAACATTAAGTGTGATCCTATTTCCAGTAGAAGGCTTGACTAGAGATCTGCCCCCATTCTCTTCACACTAAAGTCTATTTGATATTAAATCTTTCTGTGATTTTATCACTTCAGCTCCTGGTTACATTTAAGCATTTGTCCAACATAGAACCTTGCTAGGAGAGCAGCTCCATCCCACGAAATTGAGATTTGTTTTACAACTGTCTTTTAATACTTTGGATAGCACAACAAGTGAAGGTATGGAGTTCAGCCTGGAGAAGAGAAGACTTCGG
>VWZO01007223.1:0-12673 GCA_013396975.1 Bucco capensis
TAACTTCCAATTCCTCCTGCTTATTGCTCATTTCTATGTGGATTCACAATTGTGCCCACTTCTATGTATGGATGCTCCCCAAAAGCTGGGCAGATAGAGCCAATGTCTCACCTATCTAAGTGTTACTTTTGAATAGTCTTCACCCCATGACAAAGGCCATCAAATCTTTTCAGTTTGGGTAATCTACATCTGCTGTAACGAGATATGATTCATCAGCTGTCACATCTTTGTAAAATGGGCACGATTCATTACAAGCAGGTTGCTTCGTTCACACTCAGCTGTGCATCTCAGGCATCTACCTCAGTTGCTAGAACCCTTGTTTCACAAGGACCAATTTCTAATCTGCATCTTGAGAAAGATATTCTTCCTTTAGGAATGCTAGCAGCAATATGATAACGAGACAGCAGCCTGACACACTAACAAGTACATTTCTCACTGCTAACCTGAATCTCTCAGATTACAATAAGCTGCATTCATGCATGAATCGGCATATAGGAAACCCCAGCTTCCCTTTTTCTTCAACAAAATTAATTTCAAGTAACAGTCTTCTGAGCGAGCTGGCAGATCCAGCTCTAAAATTATGAATATTTAAACTCTTCCCATCCTTTATGGGAAGACCCTGCTGACCTCTAACCCAGTACAAAGGGAGAGGATTACTAGGACCACTTTTCAGATTTTTTTCACTAACCTTGCTGGCTGTACCAATACAATGCTTCACTGAAACAGTGTGCCTGTGTCTTTCCCTGACAGTGACATCACCATGAACCACAGGCTGTTATGCAGTTGTCATGCAGACACAGTACTTTCCTGCAGCACATTCTGCTGGTGAAGAAGCTGCCAGAAAGATGCAAGTTTGTGCGCTGCATTTGCCTGTGCACTTGCATTGATATAGAGAAAACAAATTGGCTGGGCACTAGCCACCTCACTGTGTTCAGATGTTCATGGCTTCAGCTCTCCACAGTATTTTTGTCTTTCTCTGGGAATTACTAAGCCTTCTGTTTTCTCTTCTTTTTATCTGAAAAGTATATGATGATTTTAAACACCTGGTTCATTACCGTTACTCCAGCACCAACAGCTCCAGACATCATGAATTCTGGTTTGCACTAAGTCAATGGCAGCTATAAATCATTCCCTGAGTTCACAGTTTCACTGAAGGTGTGTGGTAGACCGACTGGTTCTGTACTGTCACAGTGTTGTGAAAAGTTTCCTATGTGTTACTGAGATGTCAGCGTCTGCAGGCAAGCAAACTGCTCCCAGCACATCCTAGTACAGAGAGTGCTGTGTTCAAATTTTATTTCATACTTGGTTCACATAACAAAAATGAATCAATACTTAGGTTCTATTTGACAAGACAGTATGCACACATGAACATGCATGAAAATATTCAACAATTCATACTTTGAACAGTTTAGTCTAAGTGCTTAAGTGCGGAAAGAGGTGGAAAACATATTGGAGCAAGTAAATGAAATGACTTTTCAGTGGTGAATGATAAACACCAGCTCGCAAACCTACATATCATGTAAGTGAAGGGTAACTTTCTGTAGTGCTGCTTGCAGTGACTTGCATCTGTGTCCCAATTGTCTCTGGAGATAAGGTTTGTAATTCTTCTGCATTAGCGTTGATTAAAGAGACTCTTGAGTTTTTCATTGCTTTAGAAGTGCTAGTCTACATTTAAGCCTTGGTCTTTTCTACGTTTTCCATTGTGTAGAATATGAGAAAAAGAAAGAAGTCTTTGTTTAATCATTGGTAACACTCTCCGTGAATCCCAGTGCTTCTATCCTAATTAGTATTCTTCCTCATCATTATAGTTCATGGTACAGTCTTGTGTTTCAGTCCTGTACCAACACAGCCTTGTGCTCCATGATCCCGACTGAAAAATTCCCTTTTACTCACATTTTTCACAATGTCATCACATCTTTCTCTTGATTCACCACCATGACAAAAAGAGAACCTTTCTTCTTGCTACAGGTGTCAAATGTGATTTCTCCCCAGTGCTCCAATATGCCTCTTCCCTCCAAGTCACAGCTGGTGGTGTTCTTTTGCTCTGCCAATACATCCAGCCCTTTTCATCACCAATCTGCTTCACTTTAAATGCAGTTTCCTGCAGGTATTTACAAATTTGCCTATATGATAAGTACCAAAACTTTTCTCTTTTTTCCCATTTGATGTTTTTGTTGTTTTTGTTTCAAATATCTTCCTTAAAACCATTCTTCAGCTTGCAAGACACATTCAGGTATTCAAGGGTATAGAGGAAATGATCCTGCTTCCGTTATGCTTTGGAGTTTCCTTTTTATTCTAGTGAGCTTCTTTCCAAATGCATATATATTTTTTCCCATGCTACATACTTGCTTTGCTATTCTCCTTTTGATTTTTCTCAATTGTTCAAAGACCATGTACTGAAGACTATTTGGGTACACTAGCCAACTGTTAAAAGATTGTACAGCAACATAGAATCATAGAATGGTTTGGGTTGGAAGGGACCTTTGGAGGTCATCTAGTCCAACCCCCCCTGCAGTGGGCAGGGACATCCCCAACTAGATCACGTTGCCCAGAGCCCTGGCAAGCCTCACCTTGAATGCCTCCAGGGATGGGACCCCAACCACCTCCCTGGGCAACCTGTGCCAGTGTTCCACCACCCACGTGGCGAGGAACTTCTTTCTAATATCCAATCTAACTCTAGTCTTCTCTAGTTTAAAACCATTGTCCCTTGTTCTTTCACTCCAGGCCTTTGCAAACAGGCCCTCTCCAGCCTTCTTGGAAGTTCCCTTTAGGTACTGTAAAGTCACTAGTAGGTCCCCCCAAAATCTTCTCCAGGCTGAATCTCAGGATGATTAATTAGTCTCCAGAAGGAATGTAGATATGTACCACATAAAATGTTTAGTATTTCTGTCTTTTTTTTACTGTCTTTGTCTTGAGTTCTCTGACTTTTGGAAAAAAAGAGCAAGTTAGATTAGGTGATATAATATCACTTAAGTTATCAAAGGAATGAATCAATCACATCACTCAAGGATGCAGTAGAGTAGATTACTGTAATATCTGGAGGGTCAAGATAAACTCTAAGTATCCAACCCCTTCTGTCTCAAGAGCAAGCCTGAGGCATTATCTCTTATTCAGAAAACTTAACCTAAATTAGTGAGAGAAGGAGAAAGACAGAGAACCCCAATAATCCTGAGTAAATGGCAGAATAATTCTTCAGCCTTTTGTCTGAAGAGATATAAAATAGCATGATTATGGAATCAAAGTTAAAACACTAAAAAATCTAATTATGTGAGTATCAGGCATTTAGCTCTAGCTTCACCAAAATCTCAGCTTCTCCTGCACTGCTCTTTCTCATATAATTAAAGGGCACAAACTGTTGTCCAAGCACTTTTTTTTTTTTACTGAAGCATGAATTTTTCCATTTGCACAGGTGTCTGCAAGCAGTTCCATCTGTGATTCAGCAAAGACTCATCTTTGCCTAGTGACACCATCATCTCTGGTTTCAGAATGTGTCCAAGATAAAAATCCAGCTCCTTTGCTTGAATAGTAGAATTTTATGCTTTTATGTTCCAAATTTGCTGGCTCAAATCTGAGTATCTCATGTGAGGGGTTGAAACTTTTATGAAAGGCAGTGCTCCAGCAGACTTTGCATTCCTTAAGCTCATCTGCCAGGTCATTCATGCTCGAGGGCAGGTGTTGTGGGTTTTTGTTGTTGTTTTCTGTTGTGGGTTTTTTTTTTGTTTGTTTTGTTTTTTTTGTTGGACTAGGTGATCAGAGAAGTCCTTTCCAACCATGAATATTCTGTGATACTGTGATTCTGGAAATCTTTGTAACACTAGTAGGTTCACCACCAGTGCATGCATACACAGATGTGGTGGAACTCAAAGTCTTGAAGACACAGCTGTATTCAAGGAGATAACCAGATAACCTGTGGAATTGAAACTCTTGCAGAGGTTTTTGTAGTAGATTCAGAGACACGAGATCAAGACCCCCACCAGATTCAAATCCCATTCATCTGTCTATTTTAAAATAGATCTGAATGTCAGTACTTCCATTAATCATCTGTTTTGGACAGGCAAGGCTTTAATACAAATTTATGCATTTAAGAGTGAAATGGTCAAAGCTTAAATGAGAATCTCAGAGAATGTTCATTGTGATGCTTATAAAGAAGATTTTTGCCATGGGATTATTAACAGATTTGGGGAAGAATTTTAAATTATATAGTGATTTTTTGGATAATTCATTTAGTTGTGTCCTAAAGAAAATCAAATAGTGAAACAGAATTCAGAAAAGCTGTGCTTTATAAAATTAATAGTAGCTGGTTACATGTTAAACAGAGAGACTATTTATGTACCTGGAATTCGCAGTCTTCCTAAAAGCAGCAACATCCCTAAGGATGAAAGTTATTGACTGCTTTTCTTCAAGGATATTCTATGTAACATTTGCTCATTGATTTGAGATGGTAATGTGGCACTAACTGAGAATAGTAAAATGAAATTATTAAAAGAAATCTGAGTTAAATGTTTCTGACAGTGGAGCTTTCTGTGCTGTAGATGATTGCATTCTAAACAAACAGAAGCTCCATTGCCCAAATAATTTCTAAATTGCCTTTCATCAAATATTTTTAAGAGTGAAGAAAGAAAATGGAAATAAGAAGATAGGGTTCTAGTGCCATTTAAATCAATGGCAAAAGTCTCTCTCATAACACAGACACCATGCCTTGTCTACTGGCTCTTCAGAAATACTTTTTTTTGTTTTGTCTGGTGAATTTTCTGTTGTGTGTACTGAACCATTAGGCAAAGACGACCCTCTCAATACACTAAAGAGGTACTTTACAAAGCAGGGAAGTATATTACCTTTCTTTTCTTTTGACATCTACCCTTCACTTCTGCTTCCTACTTAGGGAAAACACAGCAAGTGCTCCTGATGATGCAGTGCTTTGTAGATCAGGTGAATGTGTTTATTTAGTCTGTAGTTCCACAGAAGGAACTTGGCTTCATCTGCTAATTTCAGAAAACCTCATTATTTCTCATTTGGGATAGGTCACTAGGAGACTTAGCCCACTTCAGATTCAATTAACTTTTATTTTTTAATTAGATGGAATTTTAATAACCCTTCTAGAAAGCCATCAGGAACTATGCATTCTCTAAAGAAAATCTGGAGAGGATTTAAGCCTGAGAGAATTCCTTGCTGCTTTTTGCACAGGAGATGTGATGGCTGAGTTACTGCACAGCTATTTGTGGAGACAAAATGCCTTCACCTTTCACAAACAAATTCTTCCCTCATGTTTTTTCTGACTGCCTACTCCCTCCACCCAGAGATTATCAAGTTGAAAAGGTGATACTACACATCTTTATAGCATTGGTGAGATCCATTCTGGAAGAGCACCTGCAGTCATAAGAGATTTTTCTTAAACAAGAAGTCTGTTTAAAAATCCAAACATTAAATTGAAGACTGGAAGAAATAAAATTCTATTCAAGTTAAGGAACTTAATTTTTTTAACTGTTTAGAAGACTAAATGGTGGCATGGTAACAGTAATCGCAAATATCTTCAAGGGAACAAAATACTGAGTACTCTGGAAAGATATGCAACCCCTTGAATAATGTACAATAACAATTCCTGGTTGAGTGCTAAAAAAGAACAATTTTAGTTTAAAAAAATCATTCATTTGTATTATTGCAACCATGTGAACCAGGCAAGCATCTGACATTACTGAACTTTTAAACTTTAGTTCAGAAGATTATCAGCTTTTAAGTTGAAGGAAAGAATAAGTAGATGACAACCAGTATTCGGCTGTATAACAGCCTATGCTGACTTAAAAGGCAAGATAATCTAGACATAAAAGTAGCAGTATTTACACCCGTAAAATATCCTGTATGAAAAAGAATATCTAGGTACCTATATTTTAATTGCATATTAGTAGATTAATGATAATATTCACATGGATAGAAGTTCTTCCAGAGCACCAGGGCAACATCAACTTCATGAATGTCAAAAGAAAGGCAAATAAAAAAACCCCAAAACAAATAAAAAACCCCAACAATACCACAACAACAAAACCAAACCAAACAAAACCAAACCAACCAAACAAAAAAAAAACCAACCCAAAACAACCAAACAAGGAAAAACCCTGCATAAAGAGCACAATCTTGGGTTTCCATACATAGCTCATTCATAGTTTGTACAAAGCTTATCTAAATTTTAGAGTAAGTTTCTTTTTCAAGTAGATTTTACTTTTTAAGTAAATTCTCTATTTCTGAAAAAAAAAAAGGTATTCACCAAGTTCTTGTAATCAACCTAAGTGACTTCCTAGTTTATTGAAATGGCAAACTAATTAAATATAATGTGATCAATTAACACAATTTCTATTCATATTAAAATGATAACATTAGAAAAATCATCTTTTCTTGTTAATGTTGTTCATTCTCTTGTTTTGGTTAGATCACTGTCACTTGCTTAGTTTTGGCTTTAAAATTCAGTTCTGCTGTCTGCAGGTCTTTCCTAATCAACATTCCAATTATATAAAAGTCATAGTCATAACAGCTGGATTTACATAAGTTTAGTTTCCAGAATAGTCGTAACAGCTGGATTTACATAAATTTAGATTCTAGAATTTCTGGGAAGCTTTACTTCGAAGGGTAACAGAGATTCTCTGCCATGGCTGGGTTTCTGGTGCAAGTAGATTCATCACACACACACAGACCCAGCAAAAAAGGAGTCACCTTTTATGTCAGCCTTAGCATTTTCTTTCTTGCATGCTGACCTTGTGCAGAGGACTTGCTGAATCACACTAACAGGTTGAGAATGAAGCAGCAATATTTATTTTATTCTCCCTACTGTCTCCCAATTATCCTTAGTTCTGTGGCTCTCTTTCAACACAGACCAGTCTGATGTGCCAATAAATAAATATATCAAGCGAAGATCTCCTGCATCTCAGCTAAAGAGAGACAGCTTTTATTCAGGTGAAATTGAATCATGTGAACTGTGCTGAGATGCTTTAGTCCCTGTCATTCACAGTCCATGAAGCTGACTGAGGAATCAAAGCTACCAGTGAAGTAAAAAACCTGGCACTTGCAGCCAGGATAAATACTTTGGGGTGCCATTTTTTAGAAAATGAAAAAAATATGTGATAGGAAGGCAAGAAAGGGCTTGATAAATGAAAGGGAGGTGGGATAAAGAAGCAGAAATGGAGAAAAAATTCTCATGGCAAAGCATTATGCAGAAAAATAAAATAATAAGAAAAATAACCCAAACAATAGCAAAGGAAGAAACAGAACACCCCCCCTCCCCCAACAGACAACCTTCTGAAATTGCTGAGGATTATGAGCAGGAAGATATATGCCTTTGATGAGTTCAGCCACCAAAAGAACACCCTTGAAATGTCCTCAGGGTGTATTAAGCTGCATCTCATCTGTACAATGCCCAGCATGTTCATGTGCTCCAAGGGCACAAAAGCATAAAGGGATAAGGGAAGGCTGGGGAGGAATTTGCAGAAACTCTCAAGACCATGACTGTAATGCCAAAAGGAACCACCTAGGAGTTATAACCAAGGGAGGAGTCATTCCACAGAATGAATCCAAGCCTGTGCTGTGGCTTTGCAGTCTGCTTTATGAATGAACAGGCAAGGCCCTAAGGTAACGTAGAATCATAGAATCCTAGAATGGTCTGGGTTGGAAGGGACCTCTGGAGGTCATCTAGTCCAACCCCCCTGCACTGGGCAGGGACATCCCCAACNTGTCCAGCTTCTTGTCCACCAGCACCCCCAAGTCCTTTTCTGCAGGGCTGCTCTCCGTCATCTCATCCCTTAGCCTGTACTGATAGTGCTTGAAGTCTCTTCATATTGGACCAACACAATGCAACACGTCTGATAAATACCAGTGTGCCACAGCGAAGAGGTAAGTGATAAAATCAGGGCTACATATTGCAAATATGCTGCTGAAAGTTCCAGCATACTCATGGCCTTACCTCATCTCTCTCCTCACAGTGGCTACCTTCCTTGTAACTGACTCATGACATGAGAAGTGTTTTCAGACCTTTGCATTTCAGATCGAGGGCCTCTCTAAACTGGTTTAGCCTCAATTTCTGAGTCACAGTGTTGGATTTCATCCTTGCTTTTTCAGCTTCCTCAAAAGATCTAAAGAGTTTCACCACTGACACACTTAATCACATTAGCATATGACAGTTAACATGCTTATAATTTGTGGGAACTGATAAAGCTCTTTGGGCATTTTTTCTGCCTGGGATTTGTCCTTGAGTGTTTTTGAATCTCCTTCTGAGTACTGAGGGCTTTTGTAGCACAGAGCCCAGGGAAGAACCAACTTTGAAGTCTTCTGAGTACCTCAGTCACACTTCAACCGTAAGTAATTGCCTTCCCATCAGTATTTATATTTGTCTGAAGTTTTACTCACAGAGGTCATTTTTGCACTCAACAAGCAAACTCGAGTTGTCTTAACGCTAACTTCCTTATCTCTCTAAGAGGCACAATCCTCCACAGGGCTTTTAAGCAGACAGTTGAGTAGGGAACAGGGATGAAGGAATAAGGGTATAAATAATCCATATTGGACAACAGGATCTTTGCTAGAGAAGCCATACATAAAAACGGGTGTTTGATCCCATGCAGTGCTTTTGTAGATCATCTTATAATATCCAAATTCTAAAGTCCTTCTGGAAGGACAGCACTTGTGCACCAAGCTAGAATTCCCCACAAGAATAAGCAAAACCACCTTGTTGCTTTCCTGAAGACACCTTAAATTTATTTACTCAAACCTTGACAATGGTGTAATAAGCAGCAAGCACTGCTCAACCTTTCATGATATGTTGTCACTCCTTTTTATTTTTATTGCTCTTTGGGATTTTTTTGCAGGGCGTTACCTCATGCCTTGCTTGTAAGTTTTGGGTGTTTAGAATCTATTAATGCTTTTGCATCTCTTGAACACCTCAACTCCCCAGTAAATTGCAAATAACTAGTATTATTGAGGAGGCATGTGGGGTAATAACGTGCTGTCTCTTAGTTAGCTTTCTAACTAAAGAAATAGCTAAATTGTACCTTGTGTAATTATTAATTATTTTTATACTGTTATTTTGGATGCACCTTCCCAGTTTCCTATTTATCTTTACATAAAAAATGTAAATATAAGAAGAATGTTAAAACCTCTACTACTTAATATGGGGGCCTTATTTTTCAGTGCATATTCAATTATAATCTAATTTCAAAGAATCTGAACCATAGCACATTTTTATTTCTGTAAAGTTCTTTTACTTAACCAGCTAGTGAATGTAATTTTCTTTCAAAATAGCAGAAAAGTCACTTCTTCTCTCCCCCTACCTAAACACTCAAAAATTTACAACTCTATTCTGCAATTGCCTCTATAGGGAATGTTGGTAGTCTTTGGCAGCACTATAGTCAAAATATGCATTTAAATAGACAGTAAACACACATAGGAAGTTGGAGTTAATGATTTTTTTTTCTCTTTAAAAGAGACATTTTATGACTTAAAGGATTTTACTAAGAGTCTACAATGTCTAGGTAAAGTAGTAGTGGAATTCTTCTGGGGACTAAAACACAATAGTAAATGTAATTTTTTTGTTTTCCTTCCAGGTTGTAAATGTTGTTTTGTATTTGCCATCAAGATGACACTTTTTTTCTTTTTTTTTTTTTTTTTTAATTATAGTCATTATCTGGGTTTTTTTTTAATCCTAAATTCTTAAGGAGTGTTTCACTTTTGGCTGTTAATTTTGCATGTATTACAGAAGCAGATGGGATGTCTCCAGAGAAATTTCTACAGGATTTTAAATCTAGACTCCTGCTGATGCCACAGGAGCTGCCAGACCCCATGAACTCCAAGACCTGTGCACTTCTTCTTTCTCATGTCCTGTGAGCCAGGCTTCCCTCCATCCCAGCCCAAGGGATGAGGCTGTGGGTGCTGCTGCTCATGGGTCTGGGAAGCAGTGAGGGTGTGTTGTTTTTCTCACATACACACACTCCCACTGATTTTTCTTTTACGCCTTGTATTGGGTTTGGCTGAGATGCAGTTATTGACCCCATAGCAGTTTTTCAGAAGCACTGTGCCTTGGGTTGAAGATAACATGCAGTGTTGTGACTGCTGCAAGGCTGGCACAGCACCAAGGAGATGGGTGAACAAGATCCTGGGAGGGGACACAACCAAGACAGCTGACCCAAACTAACCAAAGAGCTATTCCATACCATATGACATCAGCTCAGGGGTAAAAGGCAATGGGGGAGGAAGTATCGGGGGGAAGAAGACATCTGACCCCTGAACAACCACTACGTGTTTTGGAGCCCTGCTTCCCAGGAAAAGCCTGGGCATCACCTGTTATGGGAAGTAGAGATTAAAGGTCAATTTTTCTTTGCTTTTCTTCTCACTCACAGCCTTACCTTTCTTTATTTTGCTTATTAATCTGCCTTTACTGAAAACCACAGACTGCTTTCATCTCGTTCTCTTCCCTCTTGTTGTGCTGTGGGAGATGTGAGGCAAGAACATGATAGAGAACCTTGGTGGGTACCTGGTGCTCGGCCAAGGTCGACCCACCACACACCATTACCATAGCTTGGTCCTTAATCATAAAACATTAAACCATTTGCTCTCAGCCTTCTCATAGCTTTATATAAACTACTGAAAAAGGGAGATGTGGTGAAAAGAATTTTCATTTCACACCCTTTTAAGGAAATAAGTGAGAACACCAGACTCCAAAAGGGCACAACACTCTGATTTTCAAACTAATACTAAATCTTTTGTGTCAAGTCAGCTCAATACTAAGATCCTTATGGCTATTGTGTCACAGTGTGTGATGAGACCTGTGTTTTCATTTGATCATGTTATTCACTACAAACCAAACTCACCTCATTCCTATCTTGCATCATTTGTCTTGACCACAGTAGAGTTTGCAGCCCTCAGAGGATGTACAATTCAAACAGGAGATTTGGGACCTGCAAAACATCAGCACATCAGAGCACCTACCCACAGCTTTCATGAAGACAGTATAGCATGTCAGTAAAAGACATCTTAGTGCTGAACTGATCCAGATTACAATGCTTTGGGTAAAGAAGATTTGGAGTAATTTACAATCAACTCACAATCAACTAGTTAAAAGGTTCCTTAAGGTTTTCCAGTTGTAAAATTATTACTTTTCTGGTTAAATAAGAATTTTTAGATATAACAATAGAAAATTCAGTTATGATGTAAAGAAACAAAAGGTATTTAGAAAAGAAAGAAAAACAGGCAGCATAAAGCAAAACATCATGTTTCTGGTTACAAAGAAGATATATCCTTTAGTAAACATGGCACTCCAGGTTCCTTACTTGCAAGTCAAGATCGCAGAAAGTTTACAACAACTTCTGTGATGCCCTCAAGGTCCTACCCTCCTGGCAATCCAGTTGGATAGGGGTGTCATGATATCTACTAATCAACACTTCAAGGCCTCCAACTGTCTCCTACATGCCCTCTGAATTGGGAGCAGAGTGGGAGGATAGGTAAACATGCCCCATCTTTTGTATGGATACCAGATGCATCCAGACATATCCAGCCCAGGCAAAATCTGCTTCCCAGTTTGACTGATGCATTCTTGCTAGTAACACCACCATACAGGTGAATTTTGCCTTCTAGAGGTAGTGTTTCCCACATAAACACCCAAAGCACAATTCTTTCTATATTTTAATCTGTGCTTTGCATCCCCTTTTGTGTAATGGCTTAGTTTGCCTGCTTCAGGTAAAAAGAGTCAAAAGAAACAGGAACCCATACAGCAGTCCCACCTTGGGAGAAACCTGCAGAGGAGGCTGTGGCAAGGGAAACACGCAGTAGGAAGGTGTGTGCATTAAAGAAAAAAACAGTGGATAAAAACAACCTTCAGTTACTCTCCCATGCAGCTCTAGGTAGTAATGTTAAAATCAGTGGATGAGTGGCAGATCTAGAGGAATCGAAATGTTGCTTGCTGAATTCATGTCCCAGGGCTGTTTGGAGAGAAAGGTGAAATCTAAAAAAACTCATCAAAAGGAAAATCAAAACTGTTTATTATAGCATTAGACATTGAAGTACTAAATGTACAGTTTAGCACTTCATCTGATGCAGTTCAGTGGCAACATGGACTTCAAGTGGAACTGCTGTATTCTGTAGGTATACTTTCCTGTGATGTACAACCTCCTACACAGGCACAGTCTGAAAATCACTTGGGGTCTCCTGTGGCCCCTNCTCCTACATCAGATGTTGATTTGTTTAATTTCTTAATTTTATTTCTTTGTCATGCCACTTTGTTCCTGTTGTAAACAGACTGTTTTGATTTGAATAGCCTTTCCATATATTGAGAAAATCCTTAAGGAAAATGTTCATGCCAAGATGATGCCACCAAGTAGAGTACAGAGTTGCCACCACCCAGTTCCTTGTCCTCTGAACCAGCACAGGCAGGTCTGGCAGATATTCAGTGTCTTTGCATCTTTTTGATAAATGCTGCATTCAAACAACAAAAATAAATTGCAACACACCACCACAGTTGAACTGAGGTGGAGAAAGGCAAAGAGAGGAGAGGGGGAAAGTCAAGCGGCTAGAAAAAGCAGTGAAAATGCAATCACATTTTTTTTCAATTTCAAAACCAATTAAGGCTTACAGCTACTCTTTTTTTTTTTTTTTTTTTTTTTTTTTTTTGGTTTTTCAATATATTAAACTTTTATTTTTTTTAAAA
>VWZO01007230.1:0-12385 GCA_013396975.1 Bucco capensis
GCTCTGCTGGCCACGCTTCTCTTGCTGCAGGAAAGCTGCAGGCAGAGTAACAAAGCTGGAGGTGGAAGTGTTGTCTTCACCAGGAATGCTTCTCTTAGTCCTTTTTCCAGCTAAAAGATGCAGAGCCAGGGCATCAGCACCTGCCTGGCTCCAGGGCTCTCCACCTGCAGTGCCATTTATCCTCCAGTTTCACTGAGATTAAGAGCACTGCCAAAAGCCCAAACTGAAGGCATAAAGCAACTTTCAAGAAATTAATCAACTCTTATTTCATCAACCTTATGCTTTCCTTGTTTTTTCTAGCTACAGGTACCACCTCTTCACTCATCTGTCTAGTCCTGGCAGAGTCAGGATGCTCAGGGACCATACCAACTTGTGTGTCTTTCTAGATTGACTGCACTGACACTATGAGTGCTGGCATAACATTTCTTTTCAAGCATAATTCAGGAGACCAGTCCTCTATTTCTGCATCTGACAGCTGTCAAGTGACAGTCTAAATTGTACCTCAGCTGCCCTATTTTACCAAAAGAAAATGATTTCAGAAGTGTTCTGATGTTGTCAAAAGCTATGCCAGTGCTGCTTGGAGCTGCTAGGCTTGGGCTTGTAATACTGTGACATATGTCATATTACAAAGGGTTGAGTTATCTGGACAATTACATGGTGCAAAGGACTTGAGATTACCTGATCCACTAATTAGTGTGAGGAACTAACTGCTGAAGACACCTTGAAGATTGCAAGGGGCCTGGGACCTCACAGAAGCTTTGGAATCTGACTTTTCCGCAAAACAAATGGAATTTTCATCTTTCTTGGAAGGAGGACACTTGAGGTCATGCCATGAAGTGTAGTGCTGACCCTAAACTATGCAATATCAAGTCCATGAAAGGCTATCAAGCCCAGAACTGAGTTCACATATTTCACTGTCCTCCCATGCAGCAGGAATAGTGTCCTGCTCATCCCACTTCTTCTCATCCCTGTTGCTTGCTCACTGTGTAACTTTCAGACTGCTTTTCCCCAAAGAAATAAGTGACTAGAGGTATAGAGGCATTCTGGTTGCTCTTTGATGACTATTTCCAAGGTGATTGCTGGAGAAAACTGCTTGATTAGATCTTCAAACAGCCCTGAGGACTACTTCAGGGTGGTTCTCAAAGGATCTAGCATCACCCATCCATGCATTCCCATTCCAGTACCAGCTCAGACAAGGTTGGTATTATCTTGGACTGCAATGCCTTCCATCTTTTGATCCAGTGTGCATTACAGAGCCAGGGCACGGTGTTGTCTGCTGGAGGACTCTCTGCTTGCTTCAAATAATATTTCATGACATTACAATCCTTGTAAATTGGTTATGTTCATTCTTACCTTCATTCTGTAGGAAAATCTAGCTTTTCTAGGGAAAATGCTTATTCAGGATATTGGGAAGAGCAGTGAACAGATTTTTGTATTTACTGAAGTATTGCAAGACTTGGTGTATTAGCCAGAAAAGCTTTGTAGTGTGAAGACTACAAAGTCTTTCTCTTACTGCATGAAAATGTGTATTTCTCTGGGAAAACAGCAGGCTAATTCCCTTCCTAAGCCCATGTTGGTCTGGAAAGCAGTGAGGAAGGAAAGTAGTTGAGCCTGGCTTTGAGAAGAGGTTTGAGCATCTCCCTGTGTGACTGCACTGATGTCACCAAAGAGGTTGGCTACTGCAACGATGCTATTTCTGAGAAGGACAGAAGAAGGAGGACTCATGCATCACTGTCCTCTGACTGATAAATGAAGCCCTACTCCAGAATTATTTGGCAATATTTGTTTTTAGTAAGGGTGACAGAAAGAAATATGACTTGCTTTTAGGTCAGAATAGCTGTGGGGAAGATCACAGGCAGGAGCAGGGCACATCTTGCTATGGCATTTGTCCACCACCTGCATCCTTACTGTGCTTACACATTCCAGATTAAGGAAGGATGAGGGAAATCCTGCCTTGCTGACTCTACTCCAGTAGCTGCTGCCTTCTCAGAGTCAAATTCATGGGCTTCAAATCTCTTTTCCCTCTCAGGTGTTCAGGGGGGGAGCTGAGCTCAGCTTTAGATCTCAAGTCTGTTGCAGTCCGTGACAAATTTGTTCCCTGAATCCATCCTCTTTTTAATCTAAATGTCAGGTAGGAAATTAAAGCCCTGCTGAAAGGGAGTGTATTACCAGCATTTTATTAGATCACAAACAATTTAATAACCAGATAGAGGGAGAAGGTCATTTTGTTGTCAGTCCAGCTTATCTCATAAATTAGGCATCAGGTTGTGCACAAAAGCGTCTCTCGGCAAATAAAATTATCTGCTTTGATGAAGGGCCTGTGTCCATGGAAAACAGATAACACAGATGAAAGAGGGAGCCCTCTAATCAAATTATTATCCAGGAATGGAGGAAAGGGGATGGATCTTTTAAAAATACTTATCACACCTTCACCCTATTAGCAGTAAGTAAATGCCAAAGTAGCAAAGGACATACCATTTGGGCTGAACTCATGTGAAAGAGTTTCAAGGTCAGTAAACAAAAGGGATGGCAGATGAAATGTTGATTATGAATAGGGGAGCTCTTAGTGACCTCACTGGCTGAAAAGGGAAGAGACCCAGAGCATTATCTCCTCACCAGAAATATTTATGGCTCAGAAATGACAGGCTTCCAAGCAGGAGCAGGGCAATGAGAGATGCATACCAGCATAGCATTGATTTCAATGCACCACGCTGCAAATCTGATTCTGGGGCGAGGGAAAGGAGTGACAAGGAAATGGTTTGGCTAAGGTCATTTTTCTTCTGAGAATATGAAGGTCTGCTGTTGCTCAGATTGGTCTCTGAGGCACAGGGATTTCTACAGCCCTGCCTGTGTCCAGCTTCCTTTCTTTTAACCTTCCTAGAGTGAATTTAAACTGGTGCTCTAGGTGTCACAGAATCATTAAGGTTGGGAGAGACCTCTAAGATCATCAAGTCCAACCATCAACCTATCACCACCATGTCCATAAATACCAAATACATATATATAATAGATATTATATTTATTATATTATTATTTAATATATTATTTTAATATATTATTATATATTATATATAATGTATTATTATATATTTGTTATATTATNGAGCCAAAACCTATCAACTCTTTCTGTAAAGAAATTCTTCCTAATATCTAACCTAAACCTCCCCTGGTACAACTTGAGGCCATTTCCTCTTGTCTTGCTGAAACCTGTGGGCAAGTCATGGTGCTTTTATCTCCTGAGAGGTGCTGCAAGAAGAAGGTGGAAGCAGTAGCAGAAGCAACTTCCAACATGAGAGCTCGCTTCTGCTGCCATCATCAAGTTGGAGAAACCACTATGGTGAGGATAGGATAGGCTCTTTCCCTCCTGTGACAGTTAGCAGCTGCCTTGCATCTCTTTTCTTCTGTTCTCTGCATAAACTTATACTGATTTCTCCTCAAAATGTAGCCATGCAAATCTTCTACCTCTTCTCTGCATAGACCTGGGGATGCAGTGAGCCAATGGCCTTCAGAAGAGGAAGAACTGGAGCACAACTAAACCAGACACACTCAGTGTAAAAGTTATTTGGAGAAGCTTTTCCAGTGCATGGATGTCATCTGTGTGAAATCAAGCTATTTCCAAACAATTAGACTTTCTTTGTCTGTGGAGCCCAATGTGAGGGAGAAATGTGTTCTTGGTGAGCTGTTTAACTTGCTGGCTGGGAGAAATAAAGCAGCAGAAAACATTTGGAAAGTGAGAGAGAAGGAGTAAGGGAAGAAGGTGTTTGTGCTCTAGTCTTGATAAAGGCTGCTTAGTGCAGAAATGGGAACACTTAACTGACATCTTCTGCTTTAGGTAGTGGAATTGCATTTCATCTTCTGGATGAGAAGCCAGGAGCTGGCCCTGCAACTACCAGTTGGTTTCTAATATCAGTGTTACTGACCTAATGTCATCCAATCTTTGTGCTGCTAATAAACTCCAGCCTTGCTCCTGATAACAGTTTAGACATGATGCATGGAGAGATGTGGTGCAAAACACTAGGTCATTTGTCCATAGAATGTGGAATGTCTGAATGTGGAAGCTGTTAGACAAGGACAGGCTTTTTATTGCCAAATGCAAAGGGATTTGCATTCCTAGGACATGAAATGGTTGGCCATCTTACCCACTGGAGGAGAGCCATGTCTTAAGAGAGATTTATGGGCCAGTCAAGATTAAAAAGAAGAAAAGATCCCAGTATGGTATTTTAGCTGAATACTTAATCCAGTGCTTGGATTTATTTGCTCTCTTTGTATACATTGCATCAGCATTGGTGTCAACAAGGCTCTGGAGATCAACAAGTTTTATAAACCCATTGCTGATCAGGTGTGTGGTTAACCAAAAGACTTGTAAGAGGAAAAGAAAGACTAGGGGAGGACAAACACACTATCATCTGGCTCCATTGGTAGGTGGAAGACAGATCATCTGGAATACTGGGTCCAGTNAGGATTCTAGGATTCCATGATAAACATGTGCTTTAAGGCCATTAGATGCAAAATGCTAGATGTGGCTAGAACAAATGCAACCCTTACTGACTGGACAGGAGAGAGCACAAGTGCCCTAGTATTTCTGAAATAAAAAGGCCAATCTGCTCGAAACAAAAACCTGGAATAAAACTGAGCTCCCTGTCAGATGTTGTGGCCAAAAAATAAGATAACATCACCCTTGAGTTTGCTCAAAAAGGTTGTAGACAGAAGACTTCACCTGTATTCTACAGCTCCTGGGAGGCCACAACAGTTCTGGAGTGCCAGCTATTTCAAATGGATGTGCAAGCCACGGAGAAGTTGCCTGCAAGAGTCACAAGGGATTTCTCTCAAAGTGAAGGTCTTTAAATACCAGTTAGCTCCTTGCAACGATGGTACGAGCTGAGTTGATGTGACTGGGGAGAGAATAGCAGACACTGCAGGGCTGCTTTAACCACTGCAAAAATCCATACCAATTTTCATGTCAGGCCAGCTCAACAGAGGGATACTCTTCTCTCTTCAAAGTAAGGAGGATTTGTTCCAGTGGTTAAACCACCATAGAAAGTAAGAAAATGTCTATTTATTGATATTTCTTCAAAAGCTGTACAGCTTTCCAATGAGGCAAGGCTGTAGCCAAATATCCCCTGTTGCCATTCTGTAGGAGAAACTTGGTCAGAAGTTGTGTGCTGTGTGATATATGAGGTCAGGCTACATTCCCAGTGTACTCCTTCTGCCATTAAAACCTCTGCAACCATAGATCAGTTTGTGATCCAGGTCTACAGACCTCTACATCTCCATGAGTTATATCTCCAGAAGCTAATCTTGTGTAAAGGTCCTTGGTTGGAGATCATACAATTTTATTAGCCAAGGTTTACTCATTTTCTCCTTTCTTTCTTTCTTTTTACTTCTTAAAATAAGTATTTTTTAACTTATTGATTTGTTGGCTATAGCCATAAAGCTGGTAAGTGTTGAGCTATGTAAGCAGATAGCTTAGGTTAAGCTATTTAAGCTATATTTAATTAATTTGGGCATGACATGAGAATTTGACAAACAAATATAACAGACTGAGAAGCTGATAAAGATACCATGAGCAATGACTATTTTTCACAGGTTAAAGGCAATCAAACTTCACCACTAACTACAAGGGAAGAGTGGGGACCTTTGGGGGTCTTACAAGGCCAAAAGTGTCTAGATAATCACATCAGTAATACTAAATAAGTCTAGGATTACCTAGGTAATGGTAGCACAAATACCATATTTGTGTATGGCTATAGCAAAACTGAGATAAATTAAAAGCTAATCAAAGTAATACTGAGGAAAGCTTTTTAGTTCATTCAACAACTTTTGGTAACACTTTGACTTTAACATGATGCCAACAGTGGAGCTGCTGAATTACCAAGGATATGGCTGCAGATGCTTGGTGGAAGAAGAAGGCAGAGCTTCTGCTAGATTTATGACATATTCCTTCACTCTTGTTGAAAGATAAATACAGGAAACCATAAGGAAAATGCAGGAAGATGATATTTAATAAAATGGCCTTTTCAGAGAGTTGAATATCCATGAGTGTGGAGGCAATGGTTAACAGGATAAACAATTCAATCCATCTCAATCTGTGCACTCAGGCAGAGCTAGATCCCTGTTGTTATCTACCTGCTCAGATTTATCTTCTTATTTGCCTTCTTATTGATACATATCTCTCTTTCCTGTTTCTAAACCACTTGACACCCTCTGAGCTGAGGGCTTCAATTCTGGGTTTGGGAACCCCCTGTATAAAGACAGACACAGAAGCTCTGGAAGTGATGCCTTGGAGGTAAAATAATGAAGATGAACCTTGCAGAGGTAGCTCTGAGAGGTTTTTTAAGCTTAGGATCCACAGGGTGGAAAGAAGATGTGAACCCTGGGGGTTGGATTCAGTCCTTTCTATGGCAGACACACAGCACAAAAACCCATCCAAACCTCAGCAAGCACCTGAAGAAAATTGGGAGTTTAGGGCTGGAAATTTATGGAGAAACCTTGGTTTAATAACCAAAAGTGTATCCTGTGCAGGCTAGCTCTCTTGGTTTTCTCTTGCTTCTTTTTCTTACAAGCCTATTTGTCTGCTTATGGATCTATTTTTTTCTTCCTTCTTGAGACATTTCTACCTCAGCAATTGTATTCTCCTTTGGCCTCATGGCAGTGTTGTTCTTTTCACCCTAACACCAAGCATAACACAAGGAGAAGAGTTTGTTACTATGCCTATTTGATTCAATAACTGAAGGGGCTCTACTTTTTTGCTGAGTGGGGTAAGTGGATGAAGCCATCAGGTTTCTCAAAGGTCTTTTGTAGCAGAAAATGCTGTATCAAGTGATCTGAGGTCCTTAGCTCCCTGTACCTCACTATGCCAGGCTACATTATGGACCTTCAAAATAACACTTTTGTGCATCTGGGTCTCCAAAAGTAACCTAAAGGAGGCCTAGATTCATTAGAAAAGGTTTATTGTTGTTATTATTGCCTGCTGCAGCTTTCCTCTTGATGCTGCCTTTATCACTCAAGCCAGGCAGCAGATTAATTCTCTCTTAAATTCCCAATCTGATGACATTTTTTTTTCCCCCATAAATCAAGACAATACCAAAGGATTTACTCCAGGGCAGTAGTTCTCAGCCCTGCCTTTACAAAGATTGCAGTTTAGGAAGGTTTCCAGCAGAAGCTGTTCCTCTCCCCAGAATCACTCCCTTGCTGGAAGGTAGTGCCAGGGAAATGCTGCATATGACAGTTCTTCCACAGCTGGTTTTAGGGTGAGAAATGAGAACAGATGGAAAAGCTGTGGCAGGAACAATCTCCAGGGTAGAAAACTCATGTCTTCTTCGTGTGAGCTGATGAACTGAAGCTGGTGTCTGTGTCAGGTTTTTTCTCTCCTGTAGAAGCAGAAGCAAGCAGAGGACATTAAACATGCACTTTTCCATGGGAACTACCAAGCAAAGAAATGAAGATAGAGCAATGGATTTGGATGATGTGTTAAAAGATCAGGTTTAGGTAGCCTCTTAGCATGTATACTCAGGAGGACTGCATGGATTTATAGAGATGTCCTCAAGCAACTTGATTTATCCAACCTGCCAGTCTGATGAAGTCAATGAACCCAAGCAGAGTTTCAAAAGTAGATTGTTTACAGTCAATTCCCTTAATCAGAGAATCATTAAGGTTGGAAGACACTTCTCAGATCATCAAGTCCAACCATCTACCTATCACTACCATGCCACTAAACCACATCCCATGACCCAGGTACTTTCACCCTACCTAATACAGAAGCTGCTGCACAGCTCTATCACCCCAGGAGAGCAAAGCTCTTCACCATCACAGAGTCATTCCCATTGGGTATTTTTTTTTTCCCAAAAAGACACTGATGTCCCATTCTTCCCTGGGTTACAAAAGCCCTGAAAAGAAGTAGAGATATAGCCCAGTAGAAAAAAAAAAGCTCTTTTCTTTACCTAGGCTGATGTGCCATGAGAGCATCCTTGGACTTGAAGGGCTTGGTTTCAATTTATTGTGTCACTGTGAGTAGTGAGGCTTGTAGAATGTGATTTCTGGTGCATATTTCATCCATTTTGCTAGGCAAATTTCCTTTTCACAACCACAATTGCTCAATATGCCAACATCAGAAAAAGTTGGGTTTGAACTAGCAGCACTGCTGGAGTCAAATTGATGCAACATAAGAAGAAAGATTTGAGGAGGAAGAAGACAACTTCTGACTCTGAGGTCAGCAGCAAATCAGCATGAGGAACAAAAATGGGAATGAACTGCCAAAGATTGCACTTGGTTGCTTCAAGTTCTTCCTACTCCTACAGTAGTAGGGAAGCTTCTTGGGCACTAATCTGCTTTAGCAGATAAACCATAGTTGGTAGTGATTTGTCTTATATTGAGGAAATCTTGATGGCATATTTGCTTATTTCTACTGTAGATGAGTGGTAGAAAGGACCCTTGGCTAGTGCTGAGTAACCAACCACCCCTTCAAGGCCTGGATTATGCTACATTGCAACCATCCTAGCTGTCAAAATTCATGTTCACAGGAGTCCTGACACCTCTGGATGTTCTACTGGAGAACAGCTGATAGAAAGAGAATGTAGGCCAAGTTAGAGGTCAAAAAATATCACAGCCATTTCAGAACTAAGAAGTAAGTGGAAGGATGAACTCCATCACAAACCAAGAGGAAACACTTGCAGTTGTAAAGCAGTTTGAATTTTTCTAGTTGTTGGAGGAGGGTAAGTCATAGAATCCTAGATTTGTCAGGGTTGGAAGGGACCTGAAAGCTCCTCTAGTGCCAGTCCCCCTGGGCCAGTGTCTCACCACCCTCCTGGGGAACAACTTCTAACATCCAACCTAAATCTCCCCTCCTCAAGCTTGGATTCATTCCCCCTAGTCCTAGCATTCCCTGACATCCTAACAAGTCCTTCCCCAGCTCTCTTGTAGCCCTGCAGATCCTGGAAGGCCACAAGAAGGTCTCCTGGGAGCCTTCTCTTCTCCAGACTGAATAATCCCAACTCTCTCAGCCTGTCCTTATAGGAGAGGTGCTCCAGCCTCTGAGCATCCTCATGGCTCTGCTCTGGACACCTTCCAGCACCTCCAGCTCTTTCTTGTCCTAGGGGCTCCAAAACTGAATGTGAGGTCTCATGAGAGTGGAGTAGAGAGGAGAATCACCTCCCTGTACCTGCTGGCCATGCTGCTCTTGGTGCAGCCCAGGATAAATGTTTCCTTCTGGATAGAATAACTGTTCTTTGAACAGATGAAGCTAAGTGTGGTGGTTAAGGAGAAGGATCTGATGCCACAAAAGAGAACAGAGTCAACCCCTTGATCAAATAATTTTTACAAGCACTTTGGAAGAGCTAGAAATAAAGAAATAAGCATTGAAATAAGCAATGGAATAAGCATTGCCTAGAATATCACTGAAGGCACAAGCAGAATGCCTGGGATATGCTCTTAAGTGCCAAGCAATTATCATTGATTTTATGTTTCAATTATCTCAGACTCATTTGCTCCCTTATGCCTTTAAAATAAATATATTAGGTGAAAGTCCTTTGGGATTTCATGCATCTTGAGATCAACTAATGTCTTGAACAAGCCTTTTCCCTTCAGAACTGCTAGCATGAGCAAAACTCAAAGACCTGGAGAGGGGAAAATTAGTTTTCTTAGAGGAGCTGCTCAAAGAACTTAACCCCCTCACCTGTAAAAAAATAAGCGATTTGGAAATGAAATAAATTAATGGTATGTGGAAAATAAAGCAGCAATACAGGTTCAGCTTTAACCACCTTCTGCATATGCTGCAAGTGACACTTCTTGAGAAGGGTTTGGATGGGTTGGTAGAGCTGTGCTGAGGCAGAAGAAAGCAGGCAACATGCAGAGATGCTCAGGGCAAAACCTTTATTGAGTCATCCAAGCCAGACCTGTGCATGCTCATGAGCTTGGATGTTGGAATAAAACATGGGTATGGCATGGCCTTGTTTGCCAAAGTGGACAACCCTGTCTTTAATTGCCACAAGCTCAGAGCTGGGGCCACTCCTGTTTAACATCTTCAGCAATGCTTTGGCCCAGGGGATGGAGTGCAGCCTTAGCAAGTGTGCAGATGGCACCAAGCTGGGTGCCAGTGTCCATCTGCTTGAGGGAAGGGAGGCTTTCCAGAGGGATGTGGATAGGCTGGATGGCTGGGCCAAGGCCAATGCCATGAAGTTCACTAAGGCCAAATGCCAGGTNCATCCCTGGAGGGGTTGAAGAGCCAGGTGGATGTTGCATTGGGAGGCATCATTGAGCAGGTTGCTAGGGCTAGGACAAAGGCTGCACTGATGATCTTCAAGGTCTCTTCCAGCTGGAACTGTTCTAGGATTCTATGATTAATTAGAGTTGGTGATTCCTACTAGAAAAAGACTGAATGAAAACTTTTTTATATGAGCTGTCAGAATATAGACTCATATTTTTATCCATCAAGAATTTATGGCTTTCTGACATCCCTCTAGGCAGGACTTCTCATCAAATTCTGGACAACTTCCAAGCTTTCTTCATCACAGTGTCTTTTCCTCTTACAAATTAGGTGCTGGGTGGGATAAAAAAGGAGGCAGTGACTCTCTAAACCACCAAACATTTCCAAACAGCTAACTGATGATGAGCCTCAGTGGCCAAAAGCTGCTCTTGAGTTAAAAACTCATTCAAGGGCAGGAGTTATGAGCTGCTGCCTTTCTTGGGTGCCGTGAGAAAATATTACAGATCCTTAAATTTTTTGTTCCATTTAAAATCTGTCCCTGTAGAGCAGGACACTAGTCCTAGCTTACAAAACTTGGAGTCAGGAGGTAGATGCAAACTGCAACCTAAAGGAAAGAGGAAGCACAGCCATAAATAGTGACTAACATTGCTAGTCCCTGGGGCAACAGCTGTTTGGACTAATCTAGGACTAACCTTTCCCTGTTCCAAGTATTGCTGTGATAAGTGTAAATGATAGCAACAAAGCTGAGTTATTCCCTAGCGATGTGTTTTTCCTGCTGCCCTCAGAAGAAGGATGATTCCTTTGGAAGTCTGGAATTGAGCTAATCATGCAAGAAGTGCATCCAGCTGACAAAGGACATTCAAGCACCTTGCTTTCTTAGGCTTCTTGAGAGAAAGATAGATAAGCAAAGAGGAGAAAAGCAATTATTTCCATTCCCATGGTGTACTACTGTAAAATCCCAGCCACTGGAAATGGGTTCATTGGAGCAGACATAATATACTTGGGACAAATTCTGATTGACTCTTCAAGGGCCAGCAGCAGCTCTACCAAAGGAAGCACACAGAACTCCATTTCTACCTCAAGGGAAATGCTTCACCTTTGAGGAGGAGTTAATTCTCACAGCTCAAAAATAAATACGTACNTTGCCTTTCTTGGGTGCCTTGAGAAAATATTACAGATCCTTAATTTTTTTTTTTTGTTCCATTTAAAATCTGTCCCTGTAGAGCAGGACACTAGTCCTAGCTTACAAAACTTGGAGTCAGGAGGTAGATGCAAACTGCAACCTAAAGGAAAGAGGAAGCACAGCCATAAATAGTGACTAACATTGCTAGTCCCTGGGGCAACAGCTGTTTGGACTAATCTAGGACTAACCTTTCCCTGTTCCAAGTATTGCTGTGATAAGTGTAAATGATAGCAACAAAGCTGAGTTATTCCCTAGCGATGTGTTTTTCCTGCTGCCCTCAGAAGAAGGATGATTCCTTTGGAAGTCTGGAATTGAGCTAATCATGCAAGAAGTGCATCCAGCTGACAAAGGACATTCAAGCACCTTGCTTTCTTAGGCTTCTTGAGAGAAAGATAGATAAGCAAAGAGGAGAAAAGCAATTATTTCCATTCCCATGGTGTACTACTGTAAAATCCCAGCCACTGGAAATGGGTTCATTGGAGCAGACATAATATACTTGGGACAAATTCTGATTGACTCTTCAAGGGCCAGCAGCAGCTCTACCAAAGGAAGCACACAGAACTCCATTTCTACCTCAAGGGAAATGCTTCACCTTTGAGGAGGAGTTAATTCTCACAGCTCAAAAATAAACTAATACGTCCTCACCTTATTTTTTTTCTTTTTGTCCCACTGAAATGGATAATTGAATGGGAAGTGGACATGGAACGGGTTGCAACCAAAGGGATTCTCAGCTGAGATCCACATCATTCACCTNTTGCAACAAAAGGGCTTTGGGGTTGAGAGCTTATCTGGAGTCCAGCAAGATGGATTCTCAGCTGAGATCCACATCATTCACCTACTTGGTTTCTGCTTTGGCAAAGCTGATTTTTCTTTTCTCCTTTTCTCCTTTTCTCCTTTTCTCCTTTTCTCCTTTTCTCCTTTTCTCCTTTTCTCCTTTTCTCCTTTTCTCCTCTTTTCCCTTCCCTTCCCTTCCCTTCCCTTCCCTTCCCTTCCCTTCCCTT
>VWZO01007230.1:12455-49866 GCA_013396975.1 Bucco capensis
TCCCTTCCCTTCCCGCACCTTCCCTTCCCTTCCTGCACCTTCCCTTCCCGCACCTTCCCGCACTTTCCCTTCCCGCACCTTCGTCTCTCTCCGTACTCCAATTGTGAGAGCTGTGCTGTGCCCCAAAAGCTCTGACTCCTAGGTTAGGTGATTTAAAGCCAGACTTTGATGTTTTTAACATGTATGATTGTTACAGCTCAGGGATCATAACTGGATTCCAGCCTTTCCCTTCCAGCATTGCCTATGGAAGCAGCAAAAAAAAACCCCCAAAACCCTCCTGTTTTGGTGTTCTTTGAGAAAATAAAATAAATAACTGCTCTGATAAGAGTAAGAAAAAGTACTTTGTGAGAATTAAGTCTCTTCTTAAAGTTAAGTGTGTTTTAAATGTAATGATGCTCATAGGAGGTGAAATCAGCTTGTGCTCCTGTGCTCTGTTGGATTGCAGCTTTGGCTATCCAGTAAAAATGTCATTTTTGGTGTTTTTTTTTTACAGAGTGCAAAATGATAAACAATTGGGAGCAAGGTGAAGTTAGGCAAGGGGATGTGTTGTGAAATTATCACTATATAAGAAATAACATTGGTTTAAAACATTGGACTCTCAGGCATTTCCAGTTGCTGTGTTGCTAAGGATCTAAAAAAGGCAACATTCCTCCTTCAAGAACAACAGAAGCAGAAAGAAAAAGGATTAAAAAAGGGGGAAAATAAAGATCTCCTTTTAGATTATTAATGTGTGTAGGCTAAAAAAGTGCTTGGAGATATGGTTTGAAAAGCTGTTTCTCTACCTGCAGTGTAATCCACTCCATCTACTCCTGGATCTGGATTTGAGAGAAGCTGACACATTCAAGGCAATATTAGGATGCAACAAGACTCCAATTAGCCTCGACAGCATTAATAACAATGATGTGCTGCCCTGGATCTGTTCAATGTTTCACCACCTTGGATTCAATTAATAGAAATTAAACAGCAGCACAGCCAGGAGAACAAAAGCTGAGAGACATTTTGAAGACATATGATGGTTTCAGGCACTCAGAGGCTTCACCTGATGTTTGGGACCAAAATAGACATAAATAGCTATGTGAAACAAGACAATTAAAAGCAGATGGGTTTTTTTTTTCCACTTGTGCTAATAGGATAGAGAGGGAAAGATGGAGAAATTGGGCAAGAATTGGGTTGATTCCTTCCATGCAACATCCCCCAAGGAGCTGACTGCAATATAGCCATCCACCTGCACAAAGAGAAATACCCAGGAAAGAAAAAGCGTTTGTGTGTGTCATCACTTAATTAATATCATCCCTGGATAGCCAAAGAGCTTTCCTTGTTTTCCAAACTTTTGTTTGGCTATAGATTTTTGAGAAGGGATTTTCTTCCCCATCTTTCTACCTGGCTGAAATCTGCCATTAACAAATACATTTGGTATCTTCTCTGTTTCATTCAGACTCATCTCTTCTGTCCTTCCATAAGAGGGTAGTAGGGTTAGGAAGCTCACAGCAGTTATCTAGGCATTCCTGGTGGGAAGCAGGAAGATCAATGGTTCTACAGGTGACTCCCAATTGAAAGGAGGATGGAGAGAGAAACAGAATATACCAATTTCACCATTTTGTATTTTGGGGTTTGATTCTCTTCTGGAAATTTCACCTGTCTGAACATTTGATCTAAATCAGCTCTAGAGAGAGAAGGAGGAAGGTAGACACAAGTCATATGTCATTGACAGAAATTCTATTTTCAATGCTGGGAAAATGCCTTAGCACCTCACAGTTAAAGCTAGAGAGAAGACTGTTTGCTATTTTTATCTTAAACTCCTGTTGCTACAACTGATTCTGTTCCCTTGTCAAACATTTCAGGAACAAAGAACTGGAAAGGTCACTTTATCCTTCCCTTTGCTATCAGAAGCAATTATATAATTCCATGTGGCAAGTTCTACCTACAAAAATGTTGTCTTTAATGCCACTCTTTCCTTCCCCTCCCTTGTTTTCTTAAAGCCTGTGTGCCTTTGTCCTACTGCCAGGCCTAACCAGGGGTCTGGAGAACATTACAAAAGCAGAAGAGACAGCAGAGCCCATGAATTAGGTGATGCTGAAGTCTGGAGACTTTATCTCATATTACCTGTGGTTCATTTGATTAGTGAGGTGGAGGATAGAAAGAATAATCAATTTGGGCACTACCAAGGGCTGAGGTGCAGAAAGGCTCTGCCTTAGACTTGCTTCTCTGCAGCCCAAGGGCACTGCTAGAGCTTGTGTCCCTTGTTAGGATGCAGTTAGTAGGAGGTGGCACCTGCAGGGAAGAGGGGACAGGAGAGGTGACCCTAAACTGACCAGCAGGAGATTCCATTCCATGGATGTCATATTCAGTATAAAGCTGAGAATCATGAGGGTCAAGCTCTGTTCTTCAGTGGCCAGTGTCCAAGGGAGGACTCTGTCCATCCTGCCTTCAATCCCAATTTGTTCCTGAATCCAGTTCCAGAATCCAGCTCCTGAATCTGATTCCCATCTGCCACTAAGTCCAGACTGGGACTTCCCCAGTTTCCACCCACAGCATCAGTGGTGATGGTGATGGAATTGCCATCAGGGGGTTGAGTTCAATGTTGGTTTTGTGTATGTATGTACATCTTTTATTTATTGTTTTTATTGTCATTAAAGCTTGTTTAGTTTTCTTTTCCAATCCAGAAGTCTCTTTCCCTTATTCCCTTTGGAAAAGAAGAGAGCATCTGTCACTTGTCTAGTGGTTCACCCAGCCCTAGCCCTTGATAAACTATTAAGTCAAGACACTTGTCTTCACCTAAAAATACCAGGCCAGAAAATACTAGAGAGTGACAGAACTAGAGAAACTGGAATTGCAGTGACATTTTTATTGTTATTTTCCTGATATCTCTCATTCTTCTGTTCTTATTTTTACTTCTTTAGAAAACTACATCCTATTTTAAGCAGCCACATGTGTGCCAGCAGTTTGGGTACTCAGGGCAGCAGAGAAACCTTTCAACACTGACATGGGGAACTCTAATGAGCCCATCAGAAGCAGCTTCACTCTCTCCTGCTCATAGACATCGTGCTTAGTCCAGCTTGACCTATATTATCAGCCTGTAATTCATTTAGATGTTGGTCAAGGGATAGCTTCCACCATTTAGAGGAATTAGTCTTCAGAAATCTGACAAAGAGGAAGGAATATTAATGCATGTGTGTGTGGAAGTGGATCTTGTTTAATCAAGGTGCAGATGAGCAGAGATCCAGAGCATCCCAGCTGGCCTGGAGGAACAACAATAATCTCTAACCTGGAGTGATGTTAAGGGAAAAAGAGGAAAAGAAAATCATTTTGTTTTTTAATAAGCCCTGTGGAAGATGTTCTTGGAGCTTATTCCTCAGCAGGCTTTGCCACAAATAGCTTCAGATGTTGGGCTAGCACTTGTTTGTGTCTGAAGAGTGAGATGTTCTTGAGCTAAAAATGAAACACTGAGCAGATGCTGACTTGACGCGACGTGTTCCTGAAAGCAGGCGAGCTGGGTGCTGTCAGCAGTCAATAAACACATGCAAACAACCAAAAGAAGGCATAAAATAAGAAGAAAAGTGAAAAGACAGGAATTAGACATTACACCCTTTGACAGGGCTTTACTGAACAGTATTGATTTAACTGGTATTATTAACCCCACACACCAAATTCTCATTTCCAATTTACAGGTGAGGAAAGTGAGGAATGAGTCAGTGTCACCTCACTGGGGGAATTGAGGTGTTTGCCCTCAACCTCTTGCTCTGTAGATATCTGCTTCTGCAGAGCTTTTCTTGCTGCAGAAGGTAATTTCTGTTCCACTGAACAATCTCCAGAGTTATTGGTGGTGCAAGGCTGTGACTGGTGCATGCCAAGCAGCCACAAAATACCATGTCTACACATCTTTTGAACACCTCCAGGGATGGTGAAACCACCATCTCCCTGCACAGCCTGGGCCAATGCCTAACCACTCTTTCAATAAAGAAATTTTTTCCTAATATCCAATGTGAAACTCCCCTGATGTAACTTGAAGACATTTCCTCTTGTCCTCTCATTGTTAACCTGGTAGAAGACACCTACCCCCATCTCACTCCAACCTTCTTTCAGGTAGTTGTCAAGAACAAGAAGATCTCCCCTAAGCCTCCTCTTCTCCAGACTAACCACCCCCAATTCCCTCAGTCAATGGGAAGTTCCCTCAGCCCTTCCTGAGAAGACTTGTGCTCTAGACTCCTCATCAGCTTTGTTGCCCTTCTTCAGACATATTCCAGTACCTCAGTGTCTTTCTTGTAGTGAGGGGAATGATGATCACATAAGAAGACATGCTCCATGGCTGAAGGACTCAGAACAATGTCTTAAATTCTTATGTAAACGATTTGTCTTTCCATTTACTGATCCTTTTTGGAGGTAGGTAGAAGAGAGGAGAAGAAACAGATGTCAGGAAGGAGGTGAAGCCAGGAGACAGAAAAAGAGTGAGGGGAAGAGAGTTATACTAGCTTGGCAGCAGAGGGTTAGTGAATCGAAAGAAATGGCATTAAGCATGGATTGATTAATGGCAATGACAAGAGAGACAAACAGCTTACAGGCTAAATCCTCTCCTCTGTGCATTTCACTGCTCCTCTTGCTGCGTGGTGCAGAGATGTCACTGTTTCTGCCTGGTGGCTGTTTGCCTCCTTTTTCAGTTGAAGTCCTGAGCAGTTGTTGGCAGAGGCAGGATGGCAGCACTCATTCAGCAAGTTTTAGGATGATCTCTTTCCTTCCCCCACCATAACCACCAAAGGAGTGGTAGAAGAGGGTAAACAAATTCATATATATGGAAGATCATGTAGGACCTTCCTGTATCCCTCTAGTCCAAATCCCTTTCTGCTGCACTGTGATTTTGGTTTATTTTCTTACTTAGGAGGCAGTGGCAAGACCAAAAGAAAAGCAAAAGTTGCTCCAAACAAAAGGTTCTAGCAGCTGGAGGTGTCTCCAGCTTCTCAGGCAACTGCAAGGTGGAGAGGTCTCTTATTCCTTACCTTGCACAGTGACTTTCTCCCACTCTGTCCCTAACCTGAAGTCTTCTGCCTTGATGAGCATGACAGTTGCATGTAGGGCCACAAAGCTCTGCTCTTCACCTCTGCTCTTCACCTCTGCTCTTCACCTCTGCCTAATCTTGCAGGAATCAGTCAAGTTCCTCTGCCTGCATCAGATATGTGAATGTTAATGTTTATATTTATAACTACATTATATTATATTTATATTATATTATATTATATTACATTATATTACATTACATTATATTAGGTCATATTATATTAGGTTATAATAATATAATAGAATATTATTTAGGGTTATAATAGAATATTATTTAGGGTTNTAATTTAATTAAATTATTATATTAATAAAATATTATATTATTTATATTATATATTATATATATGCAATTATAGTATATAATTATATTATATAATTATATTTATATTATAACTACATTAGATAATACACTATATAATGCAGAGGGTACAAGACATGTCTACCTAATGCAGTTGTTGCAATGAATATTAATAGATATCTTAATCTTAATATCTTAAGTTGCTTATTCTTGAGATGCTGCACCCACCCACAATGCATTTCACTTCAGTTTTGCTACACTGTGAGGTGATTTTCAATCTCAAAAAGCTATTTGAGATTGTACAAACTCAAATTCTATTTGTCATGAATCAGTCAGTATAGCTCTAACCATTTATTACATCTGTGGGATTGTTGCTCATTTTTCTAGACAAGAAAGTTCATTAAAAGCGAGGCAGGATAATGCCTAGAAATGAGATTATTCATTAAAAATCAGTTTCAAATCGCTGAGAATGGGAATTCTGCTTCAGAGCTCTCAGCAGAACTCATTTAGGTTGTTGAAAAGCTGTCTCCTTGCAGCCACACATCCACACACCTTTGGTACACTGACACAGACCTCTCCTGAGCACATTCTGCTGCATCCTTTTGTGCTGAAAATTAGCTGGCAGGGTTACACTAGGTGAGAGAGTTCATTTTCACAGAGCTTAACTGAGCTCAGGGAAATCCTGTCCACCAACAAGAAAAAAGAACCAACCCACTCTAAATCCTATGTTCTAACTTCTAGCTAAAGAAATAATTTATTTAATGTTATTATCATTATATTATCTATTATTTATATATAAATATTTCATTAAATTTAATTAAAGATATAAAATAAATATCAAATAGTTTCTAGAAATAGAAGGATATTATTTTATTCATATTATTACTATATTAATATAAATAATTATTAAATTATTGTATATCATATATTATTAATATATATAATTAATTATTCTACTTATTATATATTATTTCTATATTTATATTATATAAATATTATACTTATTATATATATTATAANTATTTATTTTATATATTTATATTATCATATATTATATATTATATAATTATTAATATATTAATAATAATATATTCGTTTATATATAATATATAATTGTATTTTATATATAGTATAATATATAATAATATAATATAATTATTTATAATAATGTTGTTAATAAAATATTAATACTATTATATTATTATTTAATAATATTACTTAATTACATAATAATCACCATTTGGTGGTACTAAATGGGTTTGAATTTAGTTATGTGGATATCAGTGTTTCCTGCAGTGAACTTAGTCTATAATTCCTCTGTATCTCCTACAGTTTCCAGCACTCCAAGATTCCATAGCCATTTATGGAAATATGTGGAGATTTTTCTTCAGAATAAACAAATGCTTTTGTAAGAAGAAGAAGAAATAAAAAGGAACATGAAGCTGCATCTGACCTTCTTCCCTCCTGGATGCCTGCGAGCTGAGAAGTGTTTCTGCTTTGTTTAGGAGTCTCAGGCTGGAGCTATTAAAAGGTCTAGTCAACAGATCCAAGGAAAAAGGACAACAGAGCAAGATGAATGCCAAAGGGAAGCAAAAATGCTTTGGTATTGAAAACACTATAAAGCTGCAATTGTGCTGAGAAGAAAAAAAAAATATATATAAACATATTTCTGAACATTCTAAATATTTTAAATATCTATAAATATTCATTATGCATCCATCCCCCCCCCATACATATTTAAAACCCAAAGTCTCTGCTTTCATTAAGTGAATGCTACTGGAGATAAAAGTATGCTTAAAAGAAATAGAACAATTATTGTTGGACCAGCTGTAGTGATAAATCACAGCCAGGCAGGGAGATTAGCTTCCAAAAATGGAAATAAATTCCCATTCACACTGGAGTTCCAGCAGGGAAGGAAAGCTAGACACAGAACAGAGGTTTGAAATCTGGTGCTAAATAGCTAAAGAGTTGAAAACAAAGTATTGCAGAATGATGGACAGATTTTACTTCAGGCTCCTTTGAACTTTGACATTGCTGGAAACAGAAAGGGAGGAGAACAGTTTAAATTAATTAGTCCTTTAAATTACAATAAGAACTCAGGACTCCAGGCAATGCACTGTGAATCCTTCTCCTGTGGCACTGGTTCTTTGCTTTCCTGTCATCTCTTGTCTCTTGGGTGACAGTAATTGTGTGGCAGAGCTCTTTGTTCTGGTGAAAGAGGCAACTACCAAACCCAGAGAGGAATTTCTGAGCTATCCACCACCTTGCAAACTTTGCAGCACTTTTACAGGATTGATTCTAGGATTACATTTCTGTGGAGAAACAAAAAACCAGGTACCTGACAGAGACAGCAACATGGCTTAGAGATTTAGGTGGGAATCATGGACATTTGTCTTAGAATCATGGCTTCTCCTAATCACCTTCTTCTCTGCCAAAGAGAAAAACAAAAATCCAATGTCCAAAGCAAAAAGTGTCTTTCCATCCTCCAAATCAAATGGAAGGAATTCCAGGGAGGTTCGTGTTCTCATAGCAAGAATGACTTGAACTCTACAATGCTAGTAATGCTTGCTTTTCTGCTTTCTTTATATGATAAGAACACTTCCTCAGCTATATTTTAATATCTCTCTCTTCAGAGATTTGCTCCTGACATATAATGGAATCTTTGAGCGTTATTCTGATGGATAATATGGTTAAAAAGTGAAATGCAATGGCTCTCTATGTGGCTGTAGAAAATAAGTCTGATTTCCCTCAATGGGAATGTCTGTTTTGTGTAACGGAATTGCTGCCTCCTGCCAGATGTGGCTCTGATGTGCTCACCTTGTCATGGGAGAAAAACAATGGTGCCTGAAGGAGCTTCTGAGCTACCCCCATGCCATGGACATCCCTTCCACTAGATCAGCTTACTTAAAATGGGATATTCACAACTTCTCTGGGCAACTTGTTCCAGTTCCTCACCCTCCTTATAGTGAAGAATTTCTTCCTTATATCTGATCTATGTCTCCCCTCTTTCAGTTTAAAGCCATTACCCCTTGCTCTATCACTACCTGTCCTTCTAAAAAGTCCCTCTCCAGCTTTCTTGTAGACCTCCTTTAGGTACTGAAGGCTGCTGTAAGGTCTCCCTATAATCCCAACCCCAACTCTCTTAGGCTGTTTTCAGTTTGGTGTTTACAATGCATGTTGGGTTTACTGACAAGGAACAGAATTTCGTGCTCCTGTTTTGTGGGGGAAACTGATGGGTGACCCAAATGTCTGCAACTTCTCCAGGGTTTATGTTGTTTTGGCTCTGTGCTTATGTGGATCCCCAGGGAGGATCATGTACTCTCCAGAACAGCCACTGAGAGATGAGATGATCCTTTATTAACAGCAAGAAACCAAGCAGTGGGAAGAAAGGTGAAGGAGAGGTTTCATTGCAGAAAGGAACAACAAAGCCCAACCATACACTAATGTGCTGCAGCAGACAGAACCAATCCTGGACTGTTAGCAGAGATGACAGCACAAAAATCTGCTACTCTGAACTGAACTTTGCCATCCCCAAATATATTTCTGTCAGGTTTGGGGGTATATTTTCATTTACACATCTGCTCTCTCTCAGACACGTTTGCACAACCCACAGAAGTTGGCTCCTTCTAATGATCTACTGCTAGACCTTGTGAAAATATGCTTTCAATTTGGCTCCTGGAACATGGATCAAATGATACTGCCAACACAAATATCCTTTGCTGTCAAACATTTTTCTCCTCTGGAGAGTGGAACACCTGCACAGCAGCTCAGAAAAAGAGAGGGGGGGGGGTGTGTGTAAGCTTTATAGTGGTGTTTCCTTTTCAATTTAGTTTTTCACTTGAATTTCATTTGACAATTAGTTGAGGCAGCTGTGAAATACTTTTCTCTATTGGCATTGCATATGAATTTGCACATGCAGAGCCAAAGGGACTTGGAGGAGCTGGAGCAGTGAGCTCCTGTGAACCTCATGAGGTTCAACAAGGCCAGGGATGCTCCATCCCTGGAGACATTCAAGGTCAGATTGGACAGGGCTCTAAGCAACCTGAGCTTGTTGAAGATGTCCCTGCTAATAACTGAGCATGGTCTGATGACAATAACTTTTAGGGCATGGCTAGTAACTGCCAGCTCCTTTTGCAGGAATTTTTTGGCTCTACCAGTGAATTATCTTGCCCTGCTCTTGTGTAGAGACATAAGGTTTTATTCTGGGTTTTTTTGGGGGAGGGGTGTTGTTTTTTGTTTGTTTGGGTTTCTTGTTTTCAGAAATTGTTCACATCATCTTTCTGCTCTTTGTTGTTTTTCTCTTTTGGACCAAAGTCACAGTTTAGTCCCAGCACTAAGAGATCTACTCCAATAACCTTGGCCATTCAAATTTCAGGAGTGAAGGAGTGGTTTTGTTGGAATTAGAAGGTACAGCCTTCATCTCCTCACTAAATCCACTTTACTTGATTTGATTATCTCTATCTGATTTCTCATCTCTTGTTACAACAGCATCAAGATATTCCTCAGCTCCTATTCAAGCTGTGCCATGGCATTACTGACTGCCCTAAAACCTCCTCCTGGAGGTAGCTGCATTTTACAACAACTAATAGCAAATCCAACATCACATTGAAGCTCTTGGTGTTGAAAAACAACATAAAGGCTGAGGGAGACCATGGCATCTTCTCCTTCAGCATCCTCTCCCAGCTGCAGATATATAAGGAGAGGGCAGTCAAGTGCTATTTCCTCATAACAGCCTCCCAGTCTCTGACTTGTGGCTCTTAGACTGTCTGAGCAGAGGTCTCCTGTGGATCTTGGTGGATTTTTTGCCTTAATTTGTCCTGTTTTCTAAGGCTGGATATGGTAAAAAGAACATTCTCCTGTGTAGACAGCAGAAGCTTTCTTACGATGGAATGTGACTGAAGTGAAATTGAAGTCTGAATTTTCTGGTTTTCCCCAGGTTGTTTTTTTTTTCCTATCTTCACTAGATGTCATTCCCTTTCTTAGGGAACAGCCAATTCCTTTTCAAAGCCAGGACTTAACTGTCACAAAGGCATCATCCTGATTGTTCTGAGTGCTCAGGCTAACCGAGAGCAGAGGCAGTTTGTCCTTCTCCTGACAAAGTGGATTTCAGGGTAAAGTCAGGGGGGGGAAGGTTAGCCTTTTATGCATATTAAACCTCCCCTAGCCTTCTAGGTCAGACAGGAAATCCCATTAAGAGGCACCCTACACAGAGTAAACTGGGAAAACAGCATCCCTGCTCCCTTCTGCCAGGAGGTGTCCTTGAGGAAGGTCATGGGAGACACCAGTTGGAAGCTGTGGCATTGATGCTCAAGCAGCACCAAGCACAGGCTGCTCCTGCAGCTGAGGAAAGCTGCACCCTTTCTGCTCTGCCCAGCAGCTCCCAGTGATGAGGAACATTTGCTTGCTACCATGGCTAAACCCTGAGGAGGTATTCCTCTTTAAATAGCCAAGACTGCCTCCAGTACAAGAGATCAAACCCAGCTTCTTCAGCTCATGACTGGCTACAGACTGATAAGCACGAACAGTAAGGACAAATAGTCTAATTTGCAATGGATTTCTCCTTCCCTTTCCCTCATAGCATAAAGATATATTTAAAAACAATAACATTTTGTTGTTGTTGCTTTTAATTACATTGATTCCTGAGGCTGCTACTGGAGGGCAGCAGTTTTGCTGAGAAATAATCCCACTCTGAGAATGGGAAAGAAGAGTTAGTGGTGGAACAGATTGCAAAGCATTGCCATGCCTGCTTTAACTGCTTGACTGCCAGCCTGTGGAACTGATTTGCAGGAGGCATTTACATCCATCTGCAGCAGCTCTCTCTAGTTTCCCTTTGCTGTCAGGCTGCAAACCACAGCAAAGAGAAAGACACAGAGGAGAGGCAGGGAGATGGCAGCTGAGTGCAGAGAGGAAACTTCCTGCACTCAAACACTCACAGAATCATTAAGGTTGGGAGAGATCTCCAAGAGCATCAAGTCCAACCATACCTATCACTACCATGCCACTAAACCATGGCCTTAAGGAGAGCATCTCAATGTTTCTTCAACCCCTCCAGGGATGGAGACTCCAGCACCTCCCTGAGCAGCCTGGGCCAATGCCTAACCACCCTTCCAGTGAAGAAATTCCTCCTGACATCCAATCTAAACCTCCCTTGGTGCAACTTGAGGCCATTTCCTCTTGCCCTTTCACTGTTAATGTGGGAGAAGAGACCTACCCCCATCTCACTCCAACCTCCTGTCAGGGAATTGTAGAGAGTGAGAAGGTCTCCCCAGAGCCTCCTCTTCTCCAGACTAACCACCTCCAGTTCCCTCAGCTGCTTCTCATAAGACTTGTGCTCTAGACCCAAAATAAACCAGGAATTTGTAGTACATCCTCTCCATAATGAGTCACACATGCCCACTGACTGAGGGAGCTGGGGAAAGGGGAATGCCACTTCTAAACAGCCAAAGTTTTGAATTGCATGCACATCTCTTGATTTTAGGTTCATTTCCCTGAATTTTGGCCAGGCAGCAGACAGACATCTCTCTAATCTAGACATTCATTGAGTCACTGAAGGTTGTCCACGAGGCAAGTTATTTGCTTAGTGCTGAGAGTCTTCTCCAGAAATGACTGTCTCTCTCTTCACTGACACTTGTGGAGGTTTAGTTGCCCAAACACATTGTATACATTATTTTTGAGCTGCTGAACTGAAGGGAGATGAAACTTTCCATAAGTCAAATCCTGTGCACCTGTGTAGGGAGAGGGAATTTGGCAGGAACAGCAACTTGGAGAAGCTCCAAGCTTCATCTTCACTGTTGGGCTGTAGGAATTGTGTGTGCCCACTGAGTTCAGAGTGAGAGATGAGCAGCATGTCTACATAGTGGTGCTGTGCTGGATCCCTCAAGAAACTGGTATTTAATATATTGCCATGGGACAGATGGCACAGTCTAGAAAACCTTCCACAACATTACAGTAACTTGAATGAGACAACAATGAAATGGATTCTTTGAAAGTTTTGCTTTTTAGAGAGAGAAATAAAGCTCCTCACAGGCTTGTGTTCTCTCAGACCTTCCCCTCTAGCACTGCTCTTCATCCTTCTCTTCTCCCCACACAGGCAACAAAGGTGAAGTCAGAGAAGATAAAACCTGACTGCTATACAGTGTGAATGATGTGATGTTAATGCAGGTTTAGTTTGGGGTTTGAATCAAAGAAGCTGTTCTCACTCCACCTCACTTTCCTTATCACCATAACATCTCTTTGGATCTTTAGCAGGATCTGTAGCAGAATGCTAGTCTCTGAGAGGATACCATTGAAGCACTAGGTAATAATTTTCCTGCCAAGGGAGAAAAGCAACTTATGAACCCCTTAGGCTCTTGAAGACTTTATCAACTTGCTTCCAACTTTCCAGCACTCAAAATGTGAGCACCTGAAGCAGGAAGAAGAATCATTTCTACTGTGAATTCACTCAGGGAAACAGGGAGAAAACTAACAGAGCAATGCCCAACAGCACAGAGCAAAGCATGTATGTGCCAGGGGAAATTTCTGCCTTCTGATAGCAGCCCTCAAAACAACCCTTTTCATTAGCTGTAAACACTCTCCAGCTTCCACAATTCTCAATTTGTATTTATTTTCTTCCTCCTGCCTTGTAACCTGGAACAGGTCACAAAAGATCAATGTAACATGGCCCTTGGATGAGGTCTTCCATAGTGCAAAAGCACTTTTGGGGGTTATTTCTTTTTCACAGCCATTTCTTTTTCCTTTCAATAGCTTCCTTAGTATTTCACAGCTTTATCAGGACTGTTAGTGGCTGTTAAAGAACTTGGATCATGGGAACATGCCACGAGACATATTGTAGGAAATGATGTGTAATGATGTTTCACTCATAAGCAGTTGCCAGAAAATGAAGATATTCTAAAAGTGATGTTGGGGATGGTTATAGAGTGTGGAAAACTTTCCTTAAACCTTCCTATGTTCTGTGTGTCACAGAACATTTTATTTTTAAGGACAATGTATGTATGTTTAAGTGTGTTTTAGGTAGGAATCAGTTTGATTCCTAACTGCTGTCAAAAGTCAGGGCTGGGCTGGCCACTAGACCAATGACAGATGCTCTCTGTGAACCCCTCTGCCTTCCCAAAGGGAAGAGAAAAGGAAGAAAGGAGAGACACTTCTGGATTGGAAAAGACACTTGTCTGGGAGAAAATGCTGGGAGCTGCAGAAAATGCAGCCCTGAGGAGAGACTGAGCTAGAAAATCAAATCCCTGAACAGAATTAGTTCTGTTTGAACTCAAACCAAGCCAACTGCTAAAGAAAGGAGGTTTTAGAAGAATAAGGTACACATTCTTTACAAAACAGAACATTTCAATACTTTAAGATGAAACTCAAAGCGATTTCCAAAGGGAATCTATGCCATGACTTAGGTCTTGGTGCCTCAGTTTCCTGTCTATCCAAAGAGGAAATGTCTCTGCCTATATCCTATAGGAATGAGCTAAACAGTGAACTTACACAATCACAGAACATTCATGGCTGGAAATGACCTCTCAGATCACCACGAGTCCAACTAAAACAAACAAAACAAAACAAAAACAAACAAACAAACCCAAATAAAACAAACCACCCAAGCCCTGCCCTCACTAGAGCATGTGCTGGAGCACCACATCTCCATGTTTCTTAAACACCTCCAGGGATGGAGACTCAAGCACCTCCCTGGGAAGGCTGTGCCAGTGTCTCAACACTCTTTCTCTAAAGAATTTCTTCCTAATAGCCAATCTAACCCTACCCNTATCCTTGGGAAAATCCAGACTTCCTTAAGCAATGGCAGGGATCATAAATCCTCCATTGTGTTCCATCCCAGCTTGCAGGCTTCAGGTGGATGGCTTTGGTTCTTGCACACACAAAGCTTCTGAAAGCTACTCCCTCCACTGACTTTTGAAACTTGCAAGCAATTCTAAATGAAGATGACAAAAATCTCTTCCTTGAAGGATTAAATGTTTCTGGTGAAACTTTAACTTCATTTCAAATCCATCCTTGATCCTCTTAAAGTATTTGCCTAAGTGCACGCGGGCTGCAAAGCACGACTGAAGCTTTCCTCCTTGGGGAAGCTGCTTGACCAATTTACATATTTATTAAATATTTTCTATTTTACCAGATTGTATGCACTTCCAAATGTCACATCTTCTTTTTTTTTTCTATTTTTTATTTTTTTTTGGTCTATTTCCAGTCCCAAGACAAGTCAAAAAAGATAATCTGCATCTCCTGATTTGACCACTTCTTAACAATTTGAGGATTTTATTTCTATGGTTTGCTCTGTTCTGCAAAAATGTTAGTTTTTGCTCTTAGGAAGTTATACTAGACCTGTTACAGATGAATCTCCTGTGGGGTTACATGACCAACCTCTCCTTTTACCTCTCGAATGAGATTCAGCTTTCTAAGCATCCAAACTGAACTCCTAAACCTGTTTGATGGTAATTCAGGAAAATAAACACAAAACTGTTGCAAGGCAGAAATGCATATGAGGATGTGTTTTCCCTAGGGGTACAAGTCTCTATCAAAGCAGTGTTGATATTTCTGGTGTAATTTCCCTTACAGTTCAGCTGTCAGCATCTGGAGCAGAGACTTTTCCCTTTGTTAATAACATACAAGACTGAGATAGCATAGCTAGAGCTCCCTGTGAGCCTGGAGGCAGAGTGGAGTAAGACTCCATGGAGGATGAATGAGATGCTCAGCTTTGCTGCTGGATTCCTGAGTGCTCCTGAGTCCTTCCATGCAACCAACTTCCTTCCCCAAGTGTTTTGAGGTGCAGCTGTTGAGAAGAGAATTAGAAAACAACTCTATTTAGAAGCCAGGAGGAATTTCTGTGACTCTCCTTTCTCCATAATGCATGACTTCCCTGGGCTTAACCATGATGATCTGAGGATATTAATTTGACCTTTAGCAGGATACGTTATTTAGGAGAAAAAAAAACCAACACACCAATAAATAGATACACAGATGAAAATATCTGACAATGAAAGCATTTGGTACATTGTTCCAGCAGCCAATTATTTTAAGGTCATCTTGGCCTTGTCTATATTTCAGGTACTGGATTCTTTTATCTCCAGAAGACAGTATTACCCATTTGAATTTTTGCACAGCCCTGCTATGTCATTCCTTGACCTTGTCTTGACAAAAGAAAGAGATCAAGCTCTTCTTTGAAATGTGGGGGGGTTTTTTGTTGTTGTTCTTTCAAGAGCAGAATCTTAGAATATTTTAGGTTGCTCTAGCTGGGCAACATTCTTGAAGCATAAATATTAGTAAATGGTAAAGGTTTTCCAGTGGTAGCAATTCATAGGTCACAGACCTTTTCTAACCCTAAAAAAAACCCTTCAAGCACTCAAGAAAGCCTTTACCCTTTTAGCCATCATAGTTGTGTTTGGAAAGTAGAAACCCTGCACATGTCCTAGCTGTTTGCTGCAATAAACTATGATCTGAAATATCCCTCTTGGAAGGATAAGCCAGGCAAGGGGTAGACTTCATCACTATTTCCTCAGCCTGACTGAGCTAGGATCAAATCTTTCTCAGTCACCTCTTCCCTGGAGAGAGAGTTCACATTATTCCTCCTTTCCTCTTCACAGCTCCTCAGCCAGCTTTATCAGGAAGGATTTCTTCCAGGTCACTGCACAATGAGCACAAAAAGAGTCTTGAAGACTCCACTAGAAGCACACCATGCTGAAAAGAGCTCTGCATTTTAATTGCAAGACACAAACTCTCTGCTGAGCAGCAATTCCTCCAGCTGACCTGTGCCATGCTGCTTTCTGACTTTCCACTTTCTGCTTCAAATGTCTTATAGGACTTAGAAAAAAAAAGTCCTATGGGGTGATAGCAGTGCTCCATTTAGCCCAGGAACATGTCTTGAAGAGAGATAGTGGTAGATGCTCCTTAACCATGTATTGTAGAGCAAGCTCACTTAGTTTTTTCACATTATAAACTCACCTTAAACCAATGGTGTTTCTTCTCCATAGATTTATACACTTGTTATTATCTCTCTAACTACAGATGCTGCAGGAATTTGACTGCAGCTGACACAGCTCCTGATAAGATGAGAGTTAGTCAGGTGTGGATCTGGACTCAGAGCTTCTTTCAGTGATAAATGATATGCTAAATGAGCAGAACCAGGACTCTCTTTCACAACAACAGAGCAAGTAGAAGGAAAGAGCATCTTAGATGTTCCTTTCCACCACCCTTTAAATTCCTTCAAGTTGATATGACAACTTGCTCTCAGGAGATGGCAAAGAGCAGGCAAAAAATTCAGAGCTCCTTGAGGGCATGGAAGAGCCTAAATGTCTTTAGGGTTAAATTTTGGAATAGGCTGCCCAGGGATGTGGTGGAGTCACCATTCCTGGAGAGGTTAAAGAAACATTTAGATGCTCGATTTAGAGCCGTGGTTAAGTAATAGGTATGGTTGGACTTGATGATCTTAGAGGTCTCTTCCAACCTTCATGATGTTGTGATTCTGTAAGTCATTTTTGTCCTCAGGAGCCATGCAGGCACACTAAAGTACATTAAGTATAATGTATCAATAGTAAGTTATATTATAATCCTGATTTGGGAAAGCATTTACATGCTTCTGTGACAGCAACCATGCCCAAATGTCTAAAGGTGTGAAACTACTGAAGGAAGAGCTGAATTAGGCCCTAATAAAGTAATCTAAGAATTGGGGAAAGGTGATCAGCATCAAATAGTCATGGAAACTAGCTTTTAAACTGTCAGAAGCTTCATTTGGCTTGGGTTTCTCCTGCAGACAGGTCAGATCCTTCCTGACTGAGGGATGTAATTCGACTTTGTCCTGTCTCCCAGCAGAGTGCTGCCACTTCTCTCAGAAGCTTCATTCCCTGAAGAAGATACTCACTCCACTGATGTTCCTCAGCTTCTTCTCCATAAATAACACAGAGAGTCATAACTCCTCCAGCTCTGAAGAGTACATGAATTAAAGGTCAAGATATGACTTGAATTTTTTTGTCAGATGAGTGAAAAGCAGCCAAGGCTTTGACACAGGAATTGTCTTCTGCTCAGGAGGCCTCTTCCAGCACTTACCACCTGAAAGTCAGGATATCAAATGCCTGAACCATTTTTCCACTCTCATCATTAGGCTGATGAGCAAAAGAAACTTGGGAATATTAGAGCAAGAACTCTTCTTGCCTTAATAGCATTTATCATGTTGCAGGGGCTTGTGGTGAGGTACCCTCAGGCTAACTCAGCCTGCCTTCATAAGCAAAACTCCACAGCAGATAAACCCTTCTGCCTGCTTCATTTTCCCTTTCTTTCAGGAAATAATATAGAGCTCAAAAAAACCCCATGAGATTAGGAAGTTGATCCTGTTACAGCTACATTTGGGGGTAATTGTTTTTCTAGGACTCCCTTTAAAATAATCAGAATATTCTTGAGAAATAAAGTGCTCCTGGTAGCTGTTCTTGCCTCTAGTATGTTTGGGCACTGATGTCAATTATTCCTGTGTAGCTCTTTTTTTTTAATCTAGGCTAAACCCAAAATTTGCATCCCAGTTGTATTGCAGGTGATGTTTTTGTGTGCCTGGGAATGCCATGATGGGAAGGTGTTGATGCTCAGCAAGTGTGTCTGTTATGGTGTGTTTTGAAAACAGGCTCCAAGTATCATCAGAGCAATTAATCTGTCTTTTCTTCTCAGTTTCTTTGGTAAATGCTCTGTGACAGACTCAATTAAACCTGGCATTAAAATACCCTCCAGTGGGATGCCTGACATGTGGAAGTTAACCCCATGTTGGAGGCTTTCCTTAGCTCCCTGGTACAACTTCATGATGCTTCACCAGTGAAAGATGCAGGAGCTCAGGGCATCACTTGATGTGGCTCCTGGCATTTAGAGACACACAAAAGAACTCCCCTAAAAATGAAGCAAAAACTACCTCAAAGCAAAAGACAGCAGTAGACCATCTCCTCAGTCAATTCTAGGGCTGTTTCTGCCCAAATAGCCCCTGGTGCTGTGTCCAGATCAGTTTGAAATGCTTTAAGTGGTGATGTGTTCCTTGCTTCCATGGGGCCATCATCACTCAGCCTGATAGATCAGTCTAATAGTGCCTAATGCCTGTCAGAATAAGCTGTCTTCTCCCTTCCTCAGCCTTATCTATGGTGAAAAATAAATGTACTTATCCTTTTGCCTTGCTGCTGGTTGACAGCAAGTTAATTAGAGCTAGGAAAGAAAAAAATCTTTTTCCCCAGAAAGTTCACTAGAAATGCTTTTGACTGAAGAGTGAGACCAAAGAATACTTTCAACACTTTCCACACATGCAAAAGTGCTGAAGTTTCTGATACACTTATTTTGGAGGAAAGCTTCCCTTTCAATATTCAAATGTGCATGAAATTGCATGTAGCATCTTGAGTCCCCCAGGAAAGCAGGAGGCTGCAGAATCAGTCTTTACAAGTGCATCATGGCTAAGGTTCAACTTATTTCATCTGCCTCTTCCACTTGCTGACTGGCAGTTTTAAAGGGTACCTTCAGCTCTAACCTGCTTGGTTGTAAGCATGATGCTGACACTTTGTGTGAATCTGCCAGGAGAACCTCCCAGGACTGATGGTTAAGGTCACCTGCAGCACCTCATCTTCATTTTTCACAGGATCACAGAGTTGGTTTGGGTGTGAAGGAACCTTTCAAGGTCATCTTAGTAAGTCACCTTAGTAAGTTTGCAGATGACACCAAGCTGGGTGGCAATGTCGATCTGCTTGAGGGTAGGGAAGCTCTGCAGCGGGATCTAGACAGGCTGGATGGCTGGGCCAAGGCCAATGCCATGAAGTTCACTAAGGCCAAATGCCAGGTACTGCACCTTGGCCATAGCAACCCCCAGCAGTGCTCTAGGCTTGGGGAGCAGTGGCTGCAGAGCTGCCAGGCACTCAGGGACCTAGGGGTGCTGAGTGACAGCTGAACAGGAGCCAGCAGTGTGCCCAGGGGGACAAGAAGGCCAAGGGCATCCTGGCCTGGAGCAGGAACAGTGTTGGCAGCAGGAGCAGGGAGCTGATCATGCCCCTCTACTCAGNGGGATGGGGCAGCTACCACCTCTCTGGACAACGTGTGCCAATGTTTCTTATAGGTCACTTTAAGTACTGGAAGGCTGCTATAAAGTCTCCTTGGAGCCTTATCTTCTCCAGGCTTTCCTCAAAGGAGAGGTATTCCAGCCCTCTGTCCCATGTTGGACATGGTTACCTCTTCTGGACTCATATCTCATACTCAGATGTTTTGCTGTTGCAAGATACAGTGTAGAAATTGCCTTTGTCCCCTGCAGCTCAGCTGTGGCTGAGGTGATTAATGTATTCTCCCCTAAACTCCCTAAAATAATGCTTACACATCTTAGCCCAGCCTCTCATTAGTTGGACATGCATGGAAGACAAATCCATCTCCTTGTCATCAAATGATTTGAACTGTTCAAAGGCTTGGCAGCTCACTTTGCAAGGCAAGGAATGGAGGTGGAAAGGGATGGTCTGGTGCTTGAATGGTTCTGTTGGAAACCAAGGAGATCCAAGTGTGCTTTGCTCTGCCACAGAAGGCTGTGTAACCTTGCCCAAGTCACTTCAGACCTCAAGTACCTCACTGTGTATGAGTAGCAACAAGGTTATTTTCTAGCCCTTTTTACAAAGGGACTGGAGTTGTTTAATGTGGAGAAGAGGAGGCTCAGGGGAGACCTTCTCACTCTCTACAAGTACCTGAAAGCAGATTGTAGTGATGTGTGACTCAATCTCTTCTCCCAAGGGATAGGACAAGAACAAATGGCTTCAAATTGCACCAGGGGAGGCTCAGATAGGATATTAGGAAGAATTTCTACCCTGAGAGGGTTATCAGGTGTTGGAACAAGCTGCCCAGGGAGGTGGTGCTTTAGCAAGAGAGGAGATACACCAGAATGCAGAAAGCAAGGAGGGAAAAAATGTCCTTTTGAAGTTGTTATCCTCTGTAGCAGCCCAGGCAGTAGGTACAGAGGATGAGAGAGCAGGGCCAAATCCCAGGTGAACTCCTGAAATGACAGGAACAAAGATGGAAGTAGATCTTTTAGAAAGAGAAAGTGTTGCGCTGGCTCAGTGACAATGAATTGCCAGCAGTAGGCTCAGGAACATCTAAAACCTAACCAGAGGAAGACAAAGATGTGCACTGAGGCCTTGAGCCATTGCTTTAAGAGTTGAGTGTAGCCATGAGAGGACACTCAGGCAAGAGATGGGCTCAGAGGAGGTGAGCAGCAAGCAGGAAAAGACCTTGAGGAAATCCTGCCACCTTCTTGTCCTCCTGTTTTCTGCAGATTGGTGAAATTCCTGCTGTTCCTTATGTCAGGATTAGCAGTCATGGCACACAGTGAATTGAGGAAGAGCAATTAAGAGAGTCAATTTAGTTTTCCTCTCTTTGAGTTAAGTTCCTGTGAACTCAGGAGCTCACCCTTTGATTTACACCTTTAAGATGATCTTCCAGAAATGAGGATAAAAATTATATGAGACTAAAAATGTTGCCTACAAGTCACCTTCCCTAAACTTTTCTCCACATGGCATTTGCTGGATGTAAAAAGCCTCCTCTAGGTTTGATTTAGAGATCACTTCCAACACCACAACACTGATGTCTTTCTTACATGTCTGCCAGCTTTTATTAAGGTAGATTTTATTATTTACAAGAAACCATTTCAGGTAAGTGTCAGGGAAATGTTAATTTATGAGAAGGTTGAGTGTTTTCCTCTCTTCTTTCCCCAGCACCTGCCTGTGCTGGAGGGCTAGGGCTATTATTCTGTTACTCTGTCATTCAGCAATATTGCTCCTCAGGCTACTCATCATTTTTTTGCCTGGAGCATCCCAGCTTCTATTGAAGCAGCAGAGCATAGAAAAAGGTGAGCTACCCAAAAATTAAAACTAAGCATTCAGGGCTAACTATCATCTCACAGGAATTTGCTGGATTCAAGTGCAAATAAATCCAGTGTAGGCTTTGTGCCAGAAAAAGAAGGTTACAAAGTCTTATGTGGGAAAGATTCCTTATATAAGGATTTATTACACAGTGGTGGCTCAGCTGAAAGGTGAGGATGCTACCTGGGAAAGTCTAATGGAGGCTGAGTAAAGGCCTGTAGGAACACAGGCAAGATTTGAGGCTTATGTCAGGGAAAAGATGATCTACGATGATGTAGGAGACAGAGTCAACCCAGCACAGTCTTGAGATCAGTTCATGCCACACATGCTTTTAATCTCACACTAGAAACCTGTGACTCTGGTGTGCTACAACACAACTCTTTAATCATTTTACACATGCTGGATTGAAAGTAAAACCACAAACAAAGTGCTAATTGATCCTAAAGACAAAGAGGTCCATCAGAAGACTGAGAGGAGACCTGAAGTCAAGCATCATCCCTGCAGAAAGCTGGCCCTGCAAGGTGAGGACAGGAGCATGCTCCACTGTTGACTTGAGGGTCATCAGCCATCCCTGGGGTGGCTGAAGCTAAGCTGTAAATGAGGACTCAAAGCCAACAATACTCTGCAGCTCTGTAAATAACCACCCTTAGTCTTATCCCATTTTGCTCTGTGGATATCTATCTATCCAACAGTTTAATNTGGCCTCCACTCAGCAGCTCTGCACACACACTAGTTTGAATGCCGCGGATGTTTTTGAGCAGGCACACAGGATCACTCTGGAGGAGAAAAGACAGCGTAGAAAGAATCGTGTCTTGCAGCTTCTACCTCCTGAGGAGTCCTTGTGCTGTGCCTTTGGCAACCACTCTTGTCTGTCCTGCATTGGCCTTTGCAGCCAGCAGCGCTTGGAAAAAGCGCTTGGGAAGAGCGTGGATGGAGCCCTCCCTGGAGCTTTGTTCGCAAAGCCTAGCCATGATCTATCCCTTGATCCCTATGAGTAAAACCAGAGATTGCTAAGAAGTTTCTGACCAAGCACTCTTTGTTTCTGACATAAAAAAGCCCTTTTGTTGTAATATTGCAATTTTGAACTCTAAAACCAGATCAAAACCCCCAAATTGTTTATTTTCATAAAAGCTGTCTCATTTTGAAAAATGACTTTAATTCTATTTTTTCCTCAAAATTATGTTTATCATCTATTTTTTTTTTTTTCTGGAATAGCTAGAAAATTCTACTTCACTAACTAAAAATGTTTGAAGGCTGAAGAACTTTTGATGGACAATTTGCACTATGTGGTGAATTCTTGAAATGTTCTTTGACAAATGAAAACTTCTGAGAGGCTGAAATTTCCCAGAGGCTAGAAATTCCATTTGTCAACTATCTCTCCAGGAAAACTCTTGTGAAGATGACAACTCTCCCTGCACTGTAATAAAACAATGTCTCAACTGAGTGCTATTTATGACCAACCACACAAATGATGATTCTTTTGGGAACCACAAATATCAAACAAAAAAACCCAAACAAACCCTCTTCTTTCCTTAAAAGTAGACAACTTACTTTCAATTGATTTTTTTATTAGTATTTATTTATTAAGAAAATCTCTTCACTGGTGTGTTCAGTTCTGGAATCCTCAGCACAAGAAGGATATTTACCTCTTGGAGTGTGTCCAGAGAAAGCCACAAAAATGATCCAAAGGTTGGAATGGTTGAGAGAGTTGGGATTGTTCAGCTTGGAGAAAAGAAGGCTCCAGGGAGACCTTCTTGTAGCCTTTCAGTATTTAAAGGGGGCTTAGAAGACAATCTTTTTTAGCAAGGCCTGTTGAAACAGGATAAGGAGTGATGGTTTTAAACTAAAAGAGGGAGATTTAGACTAAATAGGAGGAAGAAAATGTTTGTACTGCTGGTTTTGAGACACTGACCCAGGTTGCCCAGAGAGGTGGGAGATGTCCCATCCCTGGAAATATTCCAGGTCAGGTTGTTTGAGGCTGTGAGCAACCTGATCTAGTTGTAGATGTCCCTGTTGACTGCAGAGGGATTGGACTAGTTGACCTTTAAAGGTCTCTTTCAACCCAAAGCATTCTATCATCCTATGTTTGGTTTAACTGTGTGAGCTGATAAAAGCAAAGCATCCAAAAGGCAGAGTAAGGACAGAAGAACTCAATCTATTTAACCTTCCAGCAATCAGTGATTTGCACCACAGTTAAACTAAGATGAAGTAGAAAGAAAGAGCAGCAAGAAATTCAGTGTCTCCTTCCTTTTTTCCCAAGCTCCAATGATTTTATTTCACTTTCTTCCCCATTTCAGGATGAAGCAGTGAGGGGAGAAGATTTCTTACCTTTATTGGTACAATCCCACCACTTAAAGCTTTCCTTCAGAAAGTGCCTAAGTACCTAGTCAAGTCCCAGTTGCATGCTGGAAGTGGAGATCCTCCTCAGAGGAGATTTCCATAAGTGATGCACATAACAAAGGGAGCCTTCATTACAAGGGCTGAACTAGATACAAAGTCAAGAAGGGATAATAGCAAGAAAATAAGTGCAGAGACAACATTTACAGAAGAGCAAATGAGGAATAAACTGCCCATGAATAAATTTAGGCTGGCAATTAAAAGACTGTTCCTAATCATTAAACCACTCATGTTCCAGAAACAGATTTTCAGGAGGAACAATGGGGCAAAAAGAAGTTAAAATAGGACTTTCTATAGCTTAATAAATACCTACAAGGAGCCAGGTGATGCAGGCTTGCAATAACAGAACTAGATTCTGTTATCCTCAGGGTCTCAGGCAATTGCTAGAAACTGCACACACACATCTCTTGAAGCAAATCAAGGTAGTAGGTACCCTATGGTACCTCAACACCTGAATGGGCATCAGCTGAGCTCAATTCCAGTGCAGCTCCAAGTGGGAACAAACCACACAAACCAGTTACCAACAGCTGCCAATCTGATTTCTCTAACTTCAGACTTCACAGACCCAGAAACAACTACACTGAAGAAGAAAAATATGGAATGCATTTCCTTGAAGCTTTATTGATCTGCAGCTGTGTCTTAATTCAGCAGCGAGCACAAATGGCACCTTACTGACAGAAAACAAAGGTGGCTAGGTACAGAAAATAGATGAACTTTCTCAGTTCAGGCTGCTTGCCTCTGAAGTCAATGATTTTGTTGGTTTTTTTTTACCAATGACTTCTTTTCCCAATCATGGGACAGTAGGGGAGAAGTAAGTGGCACTTGCCTTCATTTGTTAAAGTTTGAACATTGATTATCAAGGCATCAAGATGAAATCCTGGGGTTGGAGGTATAGCTAATGACCTGTCAAAAATCAGCCCACCTCTCTCTTCTGAGGAAATAGTCATTTGTGTCTCATGGATTTTCTGGATGGAGTGTGATTTCTGTTCTGTATTTGCTACTTCAAAATTGATTTTGCTTTCATATGAATAGTCTCTTTCCCCTTAAGCTCCTCCATCATTTGCAGTGACATCCTCTATCAAGCCCTTTCTTGTCTGAGCAAGATACAGCGTGGTTAAGGTAACTCAGTCCTCAAATCTCCACCTAACTCTTTGTCCTGATTTTCTCAGCAGGAATCTCCCACCAAACTTCACCATTAGAGAATCTAGAAAGAATCTCTCTTGTCATCTTCAAAGCATCACCTGTGACATTCACATTTCTAGAGTCCAGATGTCTTAATGACACTGTGCTACATTCAAGGCTTCTTCACAAGCCATGTGGTGGTTGGAAGTACAGAGAGACTTCAGGAGCATCCAATCACACCACAATCCAAGGGACTTGAGATCCATTATAAAATGTACCAGGGAGGGTCATGGCCAAAGGCACTTAATGAGCCTGAGGAAAAATCCTGCTGCAGACCAGAGCTTTGTCCTCATTGCTGCAGTCTCTTTCTCTCCCTTTTGCTCAGGGCTAGAAAGATTGTGTGGAATAAAGCCATCAGGATCAGAAAATGAACACAACCTATGCTTAAAATCAAAACCAGAGCAGTTTCCTGCCCCAGAATGGGATTATTTTACAGGCAAACACAGTATCAGATAAAACCCTCCAATTCCCTGTAGCCTCCCTAGCTTAGCTGATGTATAATTCCTCTATTGATTAGTAGAGTTAATAAAAAATAATAATGCCTCCCTTTAAAGCAGGAGGGAGGTTCACACACTTGCATCTACCTATCTCCCTCCAGGATAAAGATTTAATTACCTTGAGAGGAAAAAAAGCTGGAAGAAAGATGAAACTCAGGCACCTGTTACAGCTGGGAAAATGGCAAGGAGGACCAGCAGGCCATAATTAAATCTTTATCACCCAGAAAGGAGTCTGCAGCCTGCAGTGCTTTCCTAGTGAATATCACCATGTTTATTTTTAAACCTCCTCCTCCCTGCCTGCATGTCCCAAAGTCATTTCAGCTACACAGCTGGCTGGGAAGAGGCAGGCTGGAGCTTGAAAAAGCACAGTCTAAAAGGAGAAAGAAAAGGGCTAGCTAAAAAGAAGGAAAAGGGCTGAGATGGAAAGCATCCAAACCCAGCAATAGGGTGACCTACATTTGGTTGAGACCTCTTTGAAATAGCCAGATTTTCCCTAATCTCCACATCCTTCTTTCCTCTGTGCTTTTGAGTTCTTCTGGAAATCATGTTGGTTTAGGTGAGCTGACACAATTTAGGGACTGATCCCTCCCAAAGGAGGAGCAACAGGGCCATAGCTGAGTGAGTTTGACAACAGAGCTGGGTTTGGGGACTGCTTTTTGCCATGTGTGTGAGCAATTGGCAGCAGGAGCAGGGAGGTGATCAAAAAAAAAAGGAGTCACAAAAATATTTCATTTGTAGTGATATCAAGTCTAGGCTGGGCATCTTCCACCCTGGAGAGGGGAGCTGCAGGCCTGAGCTATACATGCTAAGAGGTGAATATGTTGGGAAGTAGTAATCTGTTGTTTCACCCTTTACCTTTCTCTGCCTATGTGTGTGTTCTGCAGGGATTAGTCATGGATTCACAAAATGGATTTTCTCAGGAAAGGTTCTCATTCCTTTGATACAACTTCGCCATCTTTTCCAGTATAATTTTATTCTCCTCCTCCTCTCTGTACATTTGTGTGTGTGCTGGTGGGTGTGTATAAATATGTACATATATTGGGGTTGGCTGGAAGGAGGAAAATCCATTTTCTTCAACAGTCATATCTCTGAGAAGCAGACTCACAGAAAAGCTTTTAAATACTAAATTAAAAGACTTGAACTGCTTGACTTTTCTGGTCAGCTTCTCCTTAAGTCTTTTCTCTCTTCCTCTTGCCTTCTCTCTCTCATTCTTACTCCTGTGCTGAGTTTTCTGTTTAATTAGGGAGAAAAAAAAAAGTAGTGATATCAAGTCAAGGACATAATCTCTTTCCAAACTGGCAAAGTTGGAGTTTAATCCTCCTGGCATAGTCCCATCCAGAGAAAAAGGAAAATTCCCTCTTATGATATGAAGCTAAGGGTTAGGTCCTGATGTAGCACCTGTTGAAGACTGTGAAAATCTTTTATATATGTTGTTTTAGATGCTGAATCCTCTTCCCTGTGAGTCCCTCAATCCCTTATTGAAACCTCTGGAAGCTGAGGATTGGTATAGACAGAGGTGTTTCTCTTGAGAGCTCTATAGGACCTTGGCATCAGTGAGCATGAGGTTTCTTACTGAAGCAGCAGACTCTTAAAAAGGCTTTATGATTCAGCTACATGGAGAAGCCAGGAGTGTCTTAAGGGTATGAGACAGCTTTCAGCATCTACTGCTGTGCTACAGCATGCTCTCTTTGCATTTGAATATCCTGTGTTTTGATTCACCTTCCAATTCTCACTATTCTGGGTACAACTCATCTCACTCAACATCTGCAACAAGGAGTCCAGCATCTTCCATAATTTCTCTATAACTAGGCAGTATATTCATATTCTTAGGCTCTAATCTCAAGAAGGGATGGTTTACCTGGAAGGTTCTTGCTCTCCATCAGTGATGGAATGGGTCTTGAAACCTACTTTACATTAGATGTAGATCTGTCAATGATCTACAACTACACAAGATACTACCACTCTGTGAGAGGATAAATGATGTAGATGAGGAACTTATCCTCCACCCTGAATTCCATGGAGACAGTCTGGAAAGAGCCTGGGAGATGTCCTCTCATCATGCTCCTTGTCACAGCAATCAACAATTGGCAGCCAGTCACAAGTGGGGTGACACAAGCTCAGAGCTGGGGCCACTCCTGTTTAACATCTTCAGCAATGATTTGGCCCAGGGGATGGAGTGCAGCCTTAGCAAGTGTGCAGATGACACCAAGCTGGGTGCCAGTGTCCATCTGCTTGAGGGCAGGGAGGCTCTCCAGAGGGATCTGGATAGGCTGGATGGCTGGGCCAAGGCCAATGCCATGAAGTTCNAGGTTCAGGCTAGACCTGAGGAGGAATTTGTTTGCTGCAAGGGTTGTGAGCCATTGGACCAGGCTGCCCAGGGAGGTGCTGGAGTCCCCATCCCTGGAGGGGTTGAAGAGCCAGGTGGATGTTGCATTGGGAGGCATCATTGAGCAGGTTGCTAGGGCTAGGACAAAGGCTGCACTGATCATCTCCAAGGTCTCTTCCAGCTAGAACTGTTCTAGGATTCTAATAACCTCACGCTTGTTCCATCATGGAATTAACTACATCATCAATTAAATCATGGAATGTAATTCCCCAAGTTGGACTTGTGTTCATTGGGAAAACTTTTCCCCTGAAGTCTCCATGGCCATTTTGCATTTCTGAATCCTTCGCTAAAATGTTTTACCAGCAAGAAATTTGATGATTTAAGCTGTTGACTCCATTTGCCTCTAAACTTTCTTGCTCCCAACTATGGCAGCCAGAAGGTTCCCATGCCCAGCACTTGACAAATGACTTGCACTTGCTGTTTGCTGAAGTAGAGCTCCATATTCTGTGGAGTTCCTCTGGAAGTCAACAGCATGTAGCACATTGAGAGCTTCACCCAGGTGCACACAGTGGGCAGGAAGCTTGGAGAGTGTATTTTGGACTCAGGTAGAGAGTGGGGAAGCCTGAATGACAGAGACTCTATTTACTTGCAGGAAACTGCAAGCTCTTTCCTTCTGTGCCATGTGGCAGCTGAGATCAGGGAGCAATTTTTTTCCAGGCACAAAAAAGTGTGGAACAATGTCTCCAAATGAAATGATAGCTTGAGGAAAGGATTGCTTTGAGGCAGGATGGAATGTCATTACCCAAGTTGGATTTTTGCCAGGACACTGAGGGTTTTAAAGCACTTTTCAGCTCTTGTGGAAAGTGCCACAAGATCTTTTAATGACTGCAAAGGAATGGGCTTGGGTATTTTTTAATTCATTATTTTTTTTTTTAGTATCTCATCCGAAAGTCAGAATAATAAAAATGAGAAGGGAAAAAGAAAACTATCAAAGAAGCAGCTAATCTTTGCCAAGTGATGGAATATGTAAATCCCACTTTGAAATGGTAATTTATTAACTTCTTTTTAAAGATAAAAATGCAATTAGTTCATTCTTTCATTCCCCCCCCCCCCCCATCCCATCCTTCAAAATGCACATATATTGTTATCAGGTCTTTTGCTCCTCTGTATCATTTCATTTTGTTGCAGTCAAACTTGTGGGTTTTATGAAAGGGACTTGTGGGTTGTGTGGTTTGGTGGTTGTTTTTTTTCTTTTCTGCCTTGTTTCACTCCTGACTGTAAATAAAAGAAAATATTACTAAATTCAGCAATGATTGCTGTCAAGAAACTGCACTTTGTTGAATTTTATAACAGCTATGGGCTATTTTTATATGAGATGCAGTGTCAGTAAAGAGTAATCAGAGAGTGAAAGGAACTTTTTATCATTTCCAGTTTATTCACAGAAATACTCTCTTGAGCTCTGAAGGGGAAAAAAAAAAAAGCAAATATTCTGTGTGATAGAGGAGCAAGCATGTCTTATTTTCCACTTGATCATTTTTGGTGAGGAAATGAATGTAGCTGCATCTCTATCTCTGTATCTCTATGCACAGCACACTGATTATTCCTAGCTAGTCAATCCAGCAAAACTTTTTTTCTGACTCCCCTGTGTTTTTATCACCTTGTTTTTATGTTTCATCAAGACCATGTAAAGCTGAGTTTAACTGTCTCATCATCTATATTTGGGTATATATTATGTAAAAGGTATAAAGAAATGAATGTTAAAGAAATACATGTCAAGTAATCAGTTATTGCAGCAGTGATAGAGTTTAATTGATGCTAGTAAAACCTAGAGGGTCCTGTACCACTGATTTACTACTTGGGATGTTCATGGAGGGTGCAGTAGGTGTTGGTTCAGACTGTTTTCTAGTCATGGGAACTGGCTCCAGAGAAAGACCTGTCCTCCCAAAACTGTTGAATGCTACTGCTCTCATAGTCATAAAATTACAGAATCATTAAGGTTGGGAAAGAGCTCTGAGACCATCAACCTAGCAGCCCCATGCCACTAAACCATGTCCCTAAGGGCCACATCTAGGTGGTTTTTGTACCTCTCCAGGGATGGTGACTCCATCAGCTCCCTGGGCAGCCTGGGCCAAAGCCTAACAACTCTTTCTATGAAGAAATTTTTCCTAACATCCAATCTAAACCTCCCCTGATGCAATTTGAGGCCATTTCTTTTTGTCCTATCACTGGTAACCCAAGAGAAGAGACCAACCCCTATCTCACTCCAACCTCCTAGTAGTTGTAGAGAGAGATAAAATCTCCCCTGAGCCTCCTCTTCCTCAGACTAAACCTTGGCAGAGTTGCTTCAGCTGCTCCATGGAAAACTTTTCATTCATCCTGCTGCTGGAAAATGATGATCCTTCTTATCTAACCTATGATAACCATTTCTCAGGCAGGACTTTGAACTTCCAGCATGTTCCAAGCATCCTAGCAGCTCTCTGTGCTGAGACTAAGGCAGAAGAGCTGGAAGACAGCATGTGGAACGATGAGCTCCTGAATTTGGAGTGAACTGGCTCCATTGTTGGCATTTTAATAACTGCTTGATTCAGGAGATGAAAGCAAGTTGTAAATCAGTGATTATGCCACCAGCTCTGGTGCTGAGCAAAGCTCAGGATTTGTCCTCCTCACCCTCAGGCCTAGCATTGCTGGTACCATGGTGTCTGAACACCTGCAAGCAGAACCTTTCTTCCTTCCACACTCCTTGCAGCCCAGCAGCCTTCCTAATTAAAGATTTGCCTTGGCAAGCAGGGATTAAATACTTGTCATTAGCAAATGTTAGGGCTTCTAAAGCCCTTATTCTAGACATCTGCCACCTTCATTGTGAGGGGAACATCTGTAATCCAGCCAGAAGATGAAGTGAAGTTTTGGCTGGGAGTTTTATTGTGTCTCTAATCTCAGCTTTTACAATCCCATGGAAACAATTCTGGTTAATAAGAAGCATTGTTATTTCTTTCTAAGGGGGTGGTTTATTTTCTCTGTCTCCCCATAGAGGTTAAAAAGAACAATGTGTGACTCGTGCTCTGTTAAGATAACTTCACCTTTCCATCACACTAAAAAATAAGTCAGAATGTTGTGCTATCTAAAGCTCAAGGCACAGGAGAGAGCAGAATTATTAGGGTGTTTTTTCATTACTTAACAATTATCACTGGGAGAGTTTCTAGAACAAAAGTTGGGGGAGAAAAAAAGAAATGGAAAGAAAATAAGCAGTCACCTTCTGTCAAAGTTTGATACTGAAGAGCTTGAATTCTAATCAGCTCTAATAAAACTGATGAGAGAAAGGACTTTCAGCATGTTAATAGCATAGCAACACACTGGCTGCACTTGCAAATCCATTTTCTTTGATCACTTAACATAGAAAAAAAAAAAAGAGTGTTTTCTGAAGGCAGCACCCAACATGTGGAAGATCTAGGGAAGAAAAGAATCTCCCCTCAGAAATTCTCCATTTAACCAGCAGAGTTTACAATCACCAGACACTCCTGAAGCTGAGAGTTCTGCAAGATTCATAGGAAGGCATCTGCTTTTTGGGCACAGCAGCTCAGCTTGCTGTTGTAACTTCAAGTTCATGGCTAGGTTTCTTGAACCCAGCTCTGGGGAGGGCTCCATCCACGCTCTTCCCAAGCGCTTTTTCCAAGAGCTGCTGGCTGCAAAGGCCAATTTGGGACAGACAAGAGCGGTTGCAAAAGGCACAGCACAAGGACTCCTCAGGAGGTAGAAGCTGCAAGACATGATTCTTTCTACACTGTCTTTTCTCCTCCAGAGTGATCCTGTGTGCCTGCTCAAAAACATCCGTGGCATTAAAGCTAGTGTGTGTGCAGAGCTGCTGAGTGGAGGCCAGAGGAGAGCAGTTCAGGGGAGCAATATGGCCAAGGCTGAGCTGTTGTTTCAGGGAGTCCTTGCATCTCCTCTTCGGGGCTCCTCTCTTGCCACAGCCAGGGGCAAGTTGCCCANGCAGCATAAAGCAGCTCCTGGACAAGATGTTTTATGGTATTAAATAGAAGATCTATTTTCAAACACATAGTAAAGAGTTACAGTTCACCTGCTACCAGGCTGTCCAGAACTCAGGTCCTCATACAGTGAGGCTCTAAGTGGATTACTGCTATACTAGGAAATAAAACAGTGTCAGGAAACATTGCTGAGCACTAGAATTCGCTGCTAAACACTTTTCCAAGAATCCCTGGTGTGATTGTAGCTTGGGCACTATCCACACAATTCCTGGATGCTGGTTGAGAGGTGGTACAGCTCCCAAACCAATTCCCAATAGATAGTTTGGATGCAGCAACTTCACTTTATACAGACTAGAAGAGTATATGTGTACTAACCCAGCTCACTGCTGGCCTCAGAGCTGGAAAATGCTCTCAGCCTTCCTTAATTCACTTGCAGAAATGTTGCCACATCACAAAAAATATGGTTACTAATTTAGATTGCATGCAGGACACGGTTCTAGCTCCAAGCCCTTGGCACTTGGGGATGCAAAGTCATTACAGCTGGAACTGGCACACAGCAGAGACACAAAACACTCCCACAGTGACCAGGAGGGGCTCTTAAGTGCCTGTTTGGTGACAAAAGCCAATCTCCAGTGATGGATGTTAGAGAGTGTTCTTCCTTCAGGGGCTGCTGTTCTGCAGCTGCCTGCTGGGAGACAAAAGCCAAGTTGTGGGGGTGTTGGTATTTCGAGCCCTGAGATTTACTGCTGGGACACTGAGCACTGCAAGCCAGAGCTCAGCATGCAAACAGAGGATGACAGAGCCTTTTTCAGACCAAGCTGCCTCCAGGAATGATGTGGCCAGTGATGCAGTGCAGGCACCTCTTGGAGCCTCTGCTCATCTCTTGTGTCTCTTAGATGGTACCCAAGAGAAATGAGCCTCACAGGCTTCTTAACTTGGGCTTAGTGATGGGAACATGCTCTTTTCTTATCTCAGAAAACAGCTGATTTGTGGTTGATCAGCCTGCAGTGAAGGCAAAAGAGATGCTCAGTTCCCAAGAAGTAGAATCCTAATTTAGCCCAAAGCAGGACTTTCACAGAAAAGCTTATGCATTCTATTTTGGATGTGCCAGAGAAGGTTCAAGAGGCAGGGAAAGACCTCACCAGTTCGTCCTATTACCCAAAAGACCAGGTTGTAAAGAGCACTTTGGTCCTTTCTTTTCCACTTTTATAGTGATATATCTGGCCAGAAGACTCATGATGTCCTTTAGTATAAACAAAGGGAATGCAACTAATTATTAAACTAATATAATTATAATAATATAATATAATATAATATAATATAATAATATATAATATAATAATATATAATATAATAATATATAATATAGTATAATATAGTATAGTATAGTATAGTATACTATACTATACTATACTATAATATATACTATATATATACACACTATATATATATTATATATATACATATATATTATATATATACACTATATATACTAATATAATATAATAATTAATCATTCAAAACCAATCTAGAATTGTAGGATACCAAAGAAATATCTTCTTATTATTCCACCTTTCATAAGGCAACAAAGATGGGATGTCTTGATCTCTGGAAATACCTCTTCCTTTGTATTGCTTATATCCTGATTTTTAGGTGTCTAAACTGTCTTTATAGTGCTAAGATATTTAGACAGTCAGTGTGCTTTTGGTTTTGATTAAAACATGCAGAACTACTTAGGGAAATCAGGAATCTCTCTCTAATCTCTACTGATAGAGGCAGTAGTCTCCAGCTGGCTGTAGGATGATCCTAAAGTGGCTTGCAGATGTTGATGTTGATGCTCTAGATAGCACAGGTAGCCATTTGAGAAATAGGCAAGGACTTAAAAATCTGCTTAGATAGCCACAGCTAACTGAGATGAATTTTACAGAGGCTGAAATCCCACTTAATTCAGCAGCAACTTGACTTTGCATAATGTGAGGATGAGAGACATGAGGATGGCCATATGGGGTGCAGTACTCAGCTAGTCCATTCCTGACTGTGGCTGCTAATAGATATTTAGGGGGGAAAAAAGTGCATAGGAAGCAATGTGTGGTTTGGGGATAATTTTCCTTCCCTGCTATAAAGCCTCCCAGCTCCTGCATGCAAATGGCTTGGAGATGTGTTGAGATAGTGATTTCCTTCAGACCATGGTGTTTGATCAGGCTTGTCCTTCACTAGGCTTGCTCTTCTGCATCCAAACATGGATATAACCTGATTAGTCTCATCCTAAACATGCATAGTAGCATATTTGTGTCACAAACACGGAATCACAGAATGTTAGGGGTTGGAAAGGACCTCTGGAGATCATGTAGTCCAATCCCCCTGCAAAAGTAGAACCTAGAGCAGCTTGCACAGGAAGGATGTTGTCTAGTCAGGTTATGAATATCTCCAGAGATGTGTCTTCAGTCATGGGGTAGTAGCACAGCAACAAGTAGGTTTAAAGAGAAGTTCATGCCAGTGAGGAAAGCTGGGGTATATTTGAGGCAATAGAAATGTTGGTGACAAGAAAGATTATCACAGAATCCTAGAATGGTTTGGGTTGGAGGGGACCTCTGGAGCTCATCTAGTCCAACCCCCCTGCAGTGGCCAGGGACATCCCCAACTAGAGCAGCTTGCCCAGAGCCCTGGCAAGCCTCACCTGCAATGCCTCCAGGGATGGGAACTCAACCACCTCCCTGGGCAACCTGGGCCAGTGTTCCACCACCCTCGTGGGGAGCAACTTTTTCCTAGTATCAAGTCTAAATCTACTCTTCTCCAATTTAAAACCATTGCGCCTCTTCCTTCCCCTCCAGGCCTTTGCAAACAGGCCCTCTGCAGCCTGCTTGGAAGTTCCCTTTAGGTCCTGGAAGGTCACTAGTAGTTCCCCTGAAGCCTTCTCTTCTCCAGGCTGAACAATGCCAGCTCCCTCAGCCTGTCCTCAGAGCAGAGGTGTTGCAGCCCCTGAGCATTCTCGTGGCCTCCTCTGCACCTGCTCCACCAGCTCCATGTCCTTTCTGTGTTGAGGGCTCCAGAACTGGACCCAGTATTGCAGAGGAGGTGTGAGCAGAGCAGAGTGCAGTGGCACAATCACCTCTCTGGCTCTGCTGGCCACGCTTCTCTTGCTGCAGCCCAGGATGCCATTGTGCTTCTGGGCTGCCAGCGTGCACTGTTTGCTCATGGGCAGCTTCTCAGCCACCAGCACCCCAAGTTCTTTTCTGCAGGGCTGCTCTCCATCATTTCATCCCCCAGCCTGTATTGATAGTGGGATTTGGAATAGATCAAGAGTTTGGATTTTATCTCTTCCTTGTCTTTCTGCTCCCCAAAATCTCACTCCCATCATTGACATCTCTTCCACTCCCCCTGGGGCCTTGTCTGATTTGTGGAGTCATTTTACATGGACAGTGTGATTTGTTGGTCTTTCTTTGAGCTGCCTTCTGAAAGCAGAAACATACAGCCTAAAGTGCCACTATTATTGACTGGGTGTAAGGGATTGGAGACAGAGGTAGGGTTACATGCAGAAGAGTGTTTGTTCTTCTTGTCAGCTTCAGCTAGGAGGCTGTGAGCAAAATGTGCCTCATGCATTCATTGTGTTTGCTTCCTACCTTGTGCAGCAGCATTAAGGAGAACAGTCAATACTTCAGCAAACAGTGGAGAAGGTCTGTAGCATGTGTAATGTATCCTATTGCAAGAATGAATGGTTTACCTCCTTCCTTACCTGCTGTATTTGGAATAGGCATGGCCAGGGATGAGGCTGCTGCTGTGGTGGGTGCTTTATGGACAAAGCAGCAAAAAACACCCAGCCCCTGCCAGAAAGATGATATCCAAATGCATTTTCTCTACTGGAAATCATGTCCTCAGTTATTTGCATCCAATTAGAGATCACAAACAATGCCATGTAAACTGTGCTGCTAATCAAAATAAATCTCTGGTTTTATCCAGGCTGGTGATGTGGCTGTAAGAGATCTGACTATCAGCAAAACTCTCCAGCTAGTTCCACCACTGCAGCATGAAAAGGCTCTGAATTATTTATAACAACTGGGTCAGCTTCTCTGCAGGAGAAAACTGGCAGAGCTAATTAACTGATACACCCCAACTGATGTTCCACTCCACATTTGAGGAATAACTCCAAATAACAGAAATTCAAGGAAATCATAAGCTGTTTTATTTGCTCCAGGCTCAGTTTGGCTTGCAGGAGGAGTGCATGGCAGGCTATAAAGAGCAAGTAGTCTGGGTGCTTTGTAACCAATATGCACATGTAGAGTTGTGCACTGGAGGGAAATGGGATGCAATACATTTCCTTTCCTTACCCTACTGCAGAAGAAACCTGAAGTGCTGAAATAAAGGCCATATTTTAGAGCAAGTATATCACCAGGGTCATTAGCTTTCCCATTTGGCTTCATCAGATGGCTACACAGCAGGATGCATTCCAAATTTATTTGATAGCTTGTCAATAAGCAGCTGCCTTTGAATAGCTCTTAACTTCATGGACTTGAAAAATCAAATGCCTCACACTGACATTAAAGCAAGTGATCCATCACAGGTATCAGTTTCTTTCTGGCACACAGGGCAGAGTGGAAAGAACCCTCTGACTCCAGCTTTCACCAGAGGTTTTCTGAACACTCATCACCAGGGAACAGAGACAGAGAGACATGTTGGATGGGGAATTACTACAGGGAGAAAGAAGAGTGGTGAGTCCTGCTAGCTCCAGCTAGGCTAGGGAGTGAAGGAAGGACTGGAGTCAGGACTTCAACAAGCTTTATGAGGACTGGCTGAGGGAACTGAGGTTGTTTAGCCTGGAGAAAAGGAGGTTCAGGGGACACCTTCTCACTCTCTATAACTATCTGAAAGGAGGTTGGAGCAAGGTGGAGATCAGTCTCTTCTCCCAGATGAGAGGGAATGGCCTCAAGTTGTAGCAGGAAGGCTTTAGTTTGGATAATTAGGAGAAATTTCTACCCTAAAAGGGTTGTCAAGCCCTGGCCCAGGCTGCCCAGGGAAATGATGGAGTCACCATCCCTGAAAGTATTTAAAAGCCATGGAGATGTGGTGCTGTTTAGTGGTGACCTAGCAGTGTTGGGTTAACAGTCTTGATGATCTTAAAGGTTTCTTCCAACCAAAATGATTCAATGATTCTAACATGTTCCCTCTTGAGGTGGGGACAAGAGGGTAAAATGCTGAGTTGGTCAACAGTCATTTTATTTAGCACTGCTGCTCTCAGTTAACTCAGCAGTCAGTTGATTGTAGAGCTGTTGGGAGCTAAGGTGATGATGTTCTGTTGCTGGTGTGTGTAGGAAGAAGAGGATAGGGAGGGCTGAAAATTGCATTGCTGCCCGTTGCCTGTCTAGAAAGCACACAGCCATGGCAAATGGTGAATCCATCCACCCAGAAACATACCATCTCTGTTGGCCATCATTCCTGTGGGATCAGAGCTGCTGTGCAGCTGGCTGCTGTGAAGTACAGGCAGAAGAGTTTGGCTTTGTCCCTGAATTGTCAGGCCCTTCTGAGGCAGCTGTGTGGATGTCTTTTGTGTTGAGTTTGACTTGCAGGTGCCCATTAGGAGAGCAAATCTGCCTTCTTGCATCTGCAGCATGCTAAGTGCTTTGATGATGCTTCATGAACATAAAGGGAGAGGAATAAGAAGTGAAAGTGATAAAAGGATGGAAAAGAAATATTGGCTTCATCTAAATCATTCTTCTGCTAGTGTTTGAGTACTTTCCAATCTTCTTTCTTCAGTTCCAGATTAAGAAACTCCAGAAATTGGCTTCCTAGCATTTCCAGGGGATGTAAATATAGAATGGAGGGGAGAGGGGAGAGGG
>VWZO01007230.1:55378-76628 GCA_013396975.1 Bucco capensis
TCTTGTTGAAGCTCCTGAGGTTCCCCTGGGCTCACCTCTCCAGCTTGTCCAGCTCCTTCTGGATGACATCCTGCCCCTCCAACTTATCCCCAGCACCCCATAGCTTGGTGTCATGTGCACACTTGCTGCTGGTGCACTCAATGCTGCTGGCCATAGCATTTATACAAATATTAAACAGTCCAGGCCCCAGTCCAGAGCCCTGAGGGACACCACTTGGCACTGATCTGCATCATCTCAGAGGTCTTTAGTGTAAAGGAGAGAATCAACCTTTAAACCTGCATTTTCATTCTCATGGCCACTGGACTGTGTGCCATGAGTCACCATGTAACAGCAACCTGGTGAGGAGCATCAAGACCTTAGAGAAAGGCAACTGAGGAGCTCCCAAAGACCAGAACTTCAGCTACTTATCAAGATACCAGCAATCTGTCCTCCAGCTTGGTGACACAGAGTTAATCTGAGCAACAGCCATGGCCAAACTCAATAATGCTATGCAGATACTACTTTGTCTCTCAGATTTGTGTCTGCTACTGTTTTGGCCTTCATTTGGGGGCAATAATTCTTCCTCTGTGCTTGCAAAGCAGTTTCCTTACCCTTTAAAACTCTCCATTGTTCTGCAACTTGATAGCAGGTAGCTTGTTTATAACAGACATTGCAAGTCTATTATAAACAATAGCTTCTCAGTCTTCCCTGGTCTCCATCTCTACCTCTTTCTCTTTTATTAACTACTCTGTCTATTAGATTTCCAGGTCTGTAACTTTCTTTTGATTTGATATTTGTACAGCATCTTGCACAAAGACTTGGTCCCAAGATTGGGGTTCTGAGTTAGTGGAGATAATTTATCTTGTTTGAGTTAGTGGAGATAATTTATCTTGTTTGAGTTAGTGGGGATAATTTATCTTGTTTAGTTTTACCTGTAATACACAGGAAAAAAAAAAAGGAGGATTGGCCTCAAGGCATTTATTGATATTGAAGTTTTCTTCTGATAGAGTTTTCCAGTGAACTCCAAACATTCCTGATAAAGGCACATAGTTTTGTTTTCCATGTCCATTTAGACAGGAGACTTTCCCCATGATATAACATCCCCAAAATTGCTCTTCTCAGCCCTCCATGAGAAGCAGGCCTGTCCAAATAACACTGCAGTATCTCTGGGGAGATCTGCCCCACTCCCCTTGAACCAAGGTCAGACAATTTCAACTGTGAGGCATCAGCTTTGCTCAACTTTTCTACCTAAACCTCATTTTTTATGAGGATATTTTCAGGTTTATCTCTTTTAAAAGCTTCCTGCTAAGCCATCCAAGGTGGATTTTTGAGTCTGCCTAAAGTTCTCTCTTAGGAGATCCTTCCCTGCAAAGTTTAAATCAGGAGAGGGAGAGAGCATGAGAGAAGGATTCAGCCCCAGAGGCTTAGGTAAATCTTCAATCAATCTCATTTTGCTTCTCTTTTGTTTTGCTGCTTTTGCTTGCTGAGGAAATTGAGCTGAAAATTGTCTGATCAGAGCCACAAAAGCACTAAACCCATTTTGCTCATGGCAAAAAGATTCCCATTTCCACAACCAACCTTCTAGCATCAGGGTCCAGAGCCTGAGTCAGTGTAACTCTGGCAAGGAAACCATTAGATTCTTTGAAAGGAATTTCTAACAATAACAATATTCAAGTGTTTCTTTCCATTTGTTTTGTTTTTTTTCTTGGCTTTTTTATTTTTTCTCTCAAGCAAAGTGAATGAACCTTGAAGATGAAAGTCTTGTGCAGCTGTGAAATTCTAGTCAATTTATGAGCAGCATGATAAGATCACATAAAGGGTTATTCAGAGGATGAGGTTCCAATCCTGTTTTGCTTTTGAGATACAGAGCATCAGAGCAGACTCTTTGCCTCTATTTCCTTTCCTTTACCCAGGGATTTCTAGTAGGTGAGGGGACTGCTTAGCTCTTAGATAATACTGAAGGTATCAACCTGTTTCTGATTGATGTTCAAGGGGAAAAAAAACCAAGAACCCATGCAGTTTCTCAGCCCTTTGCATCAGAGTTAAATTCAGAGTCAGCAGGAAAAAGAAGATGTTCTGAAAGCTGGGCAAAAGATGCTGCACACCTCCTTGCAACATTAACCAGTGAATTATTAGCAAATTTATTGGGCTTTTTCTAGTTAAAAAAAAGCACAACCCCCACCAACCTAAAGGAAGTTCATTATGCTCTATAATCCTGCTTAAATATTCATCATGCTGTTAATGAAGCACATTCATTTCTAAAATGCTCAACCTGAGACATCGTCTACCATGGGCTGATAATAATATCATTTCTGTCTAACCATAAAAGGGACAAGAACAGTAAAAATAATTGTAGCTCTAAACATCCTCCCCAGTTTTCTCCTGACTAATGAGCAGCTGTTTTTCATTAGCAACAGCATTTTATCTCCAGCCTATCAACCTGCACAGCTGGGCATATTAGAAATAGCTCAGTGCACTCTGGAACTTCTGTTCCCTAAATTGCAGAAACAAATGCGAAGGAGAGATTGAAGCTTTCTAAAAGAATGGTTCAGGCTTGATTTCTCTCATACTCTCTATTAGTCACCATGGGGTAATATCTGGAGGTTTGATCACAGAAGGCCAACGTGCTAGAGGTTGGATCATCTAGCCCAACCTATCTACTAAAGCAGGGTGACCCAGAGCTGCTTGCACAGGATCATGTCCAGGTTGCTTTGGAATCTCTCTACAACCTCTCTGGGCAGCCTGGATCATGGCTCTGGCACCTTCACAGGAAACAAGTTTCTCCTCATATTCAGATGGAACTTTCTATGTTTGTGCCTCTTTCCCCTTGTCCTATCACTGGGCACCACTGAAAAAAGTCTAGCCCCATCCTCTTGACATCTGCCCTTTAGATATTGGTAAGCATTGGTAAAATCCACTCCCAGTCTTCTAGAAAATGAATATGCTGACAAGAACCAATAAGGCAGCAAAAATGTGGTCTCTGATGCTTTCACTGGCATCTTTGTCATGTCAGCTGACATGAAAAACCCCCCAAATTGTCCATTGTATTGAAGAAACAAATGTTTAATTGCCTTAAAATGCAATAAGTCTACCTCAGCCCTAATACAGGACAATACTCATGAGGAACACTTCTTGCTCTCTCTTCATCTACACATGCCTCAGTTTCCCTGGTTTTAAATGAGCAAACATGTCTTCATTTGCTAGACAGACCTATGAGGCATTAGTGCTTGGAAATGACCAACAAGAAAACCTCCAGCTCTTCAGGATGGTGGAGGAAATCCATAGCTGCTCTCAAATGTGCCATGGGAATCTGATGTCTCCTTTGGAAATTCATAAAGGATTGACTCAACAGGTCAAAGCCTGGAAAGAGCTTGTCTTTGTTCCATTGCATGAGCTCTTTGGAAATGCCAATTAAATTAGGCTCCCTTCTCAGCCCAATAAATGCTTGATATTATATACTATGTCCAGAGGAACAATACTCCTTTTTTCCTCTGGAAATGGATGGGTAGCAGTAAATATTCCTCCACACCTAAGACTTCTAAGCTGCACAAGCTCCCAGCAGTAGCAATGGAGAAGCTATCCAAATGTTCACACTAAGACTGAAGGAAGGAAATGTTGCCTGAGTCTCCTTGCAACCTGTAGTTAAATCCACATGAACTGCCTCCAACTAGTCTTAAGGTCCTCCATCCTCCAAAGGAAGAATTTGCTGTCTCCTAGGAACCAAACTAGAATCCAAACAAGCCTGGCAAAGACAGAGGTTCAATAGGAGATAGTTTGTATAGGGTGAAAGGAAACAGTGGGATAGTCAGACAAAGCCACCTCCTGTCAAAATGGATGTGATTCTTCTAGAGATCACAGAGACAATCACTGGGAATCAGAAATTCAGATTACAAAGCTAATCCTTTCCTTAGGAGGAATATCTGGATATTTCTTCTCATTCTAATCATGGTCTGGATGAGTCCTAAAAATCTCCACTCTCCCTCTGGCTACCTGTGTCAGCTTTGCCTTTCCTCCTAGTGAAGAAGTTTTGTTTTCTTTATATCCAGTGCCAACCTCTTGAAGAATAAACTACCTTTTACTTTTAATTGCAGTCTCAGAGCAAGACCTTACTCTGCAATATTATTTTTCCAGAATTAATATGCTAGTCAATCTCCTTACTTCTCAGTAACCTCTCTTGCTGGCTCTGCCTGCTTACCACAGCTCAGTGGGTGAAGTTAAAATCTCATTATTTACTTAATCATTCCTTGGTATTCCTATCTTCAGACAGGAATACCTTTAAAAAAGACCTTGAAATAGGGTCTCTCCAAAGCATAATGCACTTGTCTCCCTCTTATACTCCTTGCTCTAGGAAAGCAATCAAAATCTTATTACCCTGAGTTAGCTACCAGCTGCCAGCTTTGTTTGTTTGGAAATTAAAAGGCAGGCCATGGCAGAGCTGAACTGAACAACCTGGTAACACAGAAAGACAAGAAGAGAGGTGCTCTGCTTATTTACAGATTACACCCCACTTAGGCACCCATTTGGGATGGGAGTGATGTTGGAAAACAGGAGAGAAATGCAGCAATTTTCTATTTGCCTGTGCTTTCTTAGGCTGGCACAGTTCTCTTTTCTTTTCCTTCTTTCCAAAGGAATCATCAGGTTGAGTTTATGCTGGGTTTTATTAGCACCCAGTAGCATATTTATGGATATATCCATCCATTCTGCTGCTAGATGACAATAATTAGAGCAACTTCCACTAGCAGGAGTGGCACAGAGCATTGCACACAGCTCTGTGAGCACTGCCACACAGCAAGGTGCTTAGAGAATGGGCAACTGGTGAGGTAGAATGAAGAAAAACTATCAGGAGGTAATTTATTGTGGCCAAGCAGGATAGTAAAGAGCTCCAATAAATTAAGCATGAAGTAAGAAATTACCTTTTGTGTTACCTGGGAAAGAAAGAGGAGGGAAGTACATTGATTTATAACAGAGAATCCGCAGCTTCTCTTGAATGGAAAGCCAAACGCTGTGGTGGACTAGGTATTAGTTTTTTGGGAGAAATGTACCCATTCTGCCCACTGAACACTCTGTTCACCTTGTCTCATGCAATTTTCTCTTGGGTATGGCACGTGGATCTGTATGAAAGATAATCAGCATCTCCTAAGGCTTGTGCTGATTCCAGTTACTGAGGGGATCACATATGCAGCACTCATGCCCCCCGAAAAATCAGGGGGGGCATCATTTAGCAGCTTGATAGGGCTAGGACAAAGGCTGGACTCATGATCTTCAAGGTCTCTTCCAGCTGGAACTGTTCTGTGATTCTATCTAGTCCAGATTTGCTTCTGTGAAAAGGAATTCTCTGTTTTCAGTGGGAACTGTGATCCTTGAGAGTACAGAGAAGTGTGATGCTGCCTTCCAGCCGAGCCGAACCATCCAAGAACAAGAGAGTGAATGCTAAATAGACAATACTGTAACTCCTTCACCTTGCTGACTGGCCTATGTTTTTTTTTCAGGTCCAGGACACCTCCTTTATTCTGTGTGTTGTGGTGATCCACCCAGAAATCCCTGTTAAACAGCTGAAGAACCTCAACACTGTGCCCAGCAGCAAGCTCCTCTATCACCAACTGGATCTGCTGGGCCAGCCCAATGCTTGCCTCCACTTCAAGCAGCTGGCTACCTTGGGTAAAGCTTCTCTCATTTGACAAGTAAGTCTGAGTTATTTCCATGGAAAAGGTATGAAGGGAAAGAGCATTAAAGATCTTTTTGGTCTAGACCATCACTATTCTTCTGGAGTGCTGCCCAGAGACCTTCTTGGTCCATCTTTGTCTCAGGAGCTGGCTGCAACCATCAGTCCCTACAAAGGATTAGACTGAAGTGGTACAAGTTAAAGCAGTGAAGTGAATTCACATCATTTCACTCTTTCTCCACCCTTTTTCAAATCCCTCTTTTCATTTACTGTAGAGCAACTGAAGTCCTTTATGGAGCAGACCTCTACAGGCCATAATTCTACCCCTGCACAGGGGTAATTGGTCGAATTGGTACAGCTAAGGTGCAATGAAATGCAGTGCATCCTGCTTTGAGGTTGATGTGCAAAAGAGTTCAGCTTAATTGCCTCTTCAAAAGGTGAAAATATCTCAATTATATCCAAGTGAGGTTATGTTACTGCTTAATTTGCAATGTCAGGCCTTCCCATCCAAGGTATCCTCTCCTTCTGTCTGCTTCTCTCCAGATGACTTGGCTCAGCTGGTGACATTTGGCCTCTCAGAGAAGCTTTCTGTAGGCAAGGTCAGGAGCTTGGTGAAGGTACTCCAAGATGACAGGCATCACTTGGAGATAGCAAAACTGTCCTATTTTGTTTAAGGAGAGGAAGATGGCTCACACTTCAAGATGGAAGGAAGGAAATGAAGTAAAACATCAGAGAAACAAATCTTTCTCGAATAGCAGTTTCTTCTCAAAAATCTTTGACTGATATTTTCCAACTGGGGCTGTGAATACTGACTAAATCTTCTTTATAACTCCCACACTCATTTCTTCTTCTTTTAAATGAGCAAAAAGCTTCAGCACAGGAAAAACCTCAATGCTTAAGAATTACAAAAGTACTGAATCTGCAGTACTTTGATGCAAAGATTGTTGCAGTAAAAGGCCAGGTGTCATAGCCCACAGTGTTCTCATCTGATCTCCATAGAAATATTCCCCCAGACAAATCTTTCATTTTACAGAAATTTGTGTATTTTGAGGAATTACATGTTACCAACAGCTGCATTCAACTGTTAATATGACTTAGGTTCAAGATGTGGAATTGCCTCTTGATGGAGGAGTTGATATGGAGACCAATTTTCTTCTTGACCTTTCTGAGTTCCTTACAATAGCTGAGTTCAAGACTCTAAACTTCACTGCTGGAGCCTGAGCAGTGATATTGAATTGGAGATGGTGTCTGCTCAGTCTTGGCTGGAAGCATTGATCATACACCTAGATGAGGGCAAAAATTGCCAATTAATCTACTCATTAGTAGACTAATCCTGTCTTTTGGCTTTCACCATGTATGTATTTTATAGCTACACCTAGCAGCAGAAAGATAGCCTTAAGCAGTGATCTGAGTGCTCCATAAAAAATCTTTCTAAAGGGATTATAGTAAAAACCCAGACTTATTTATGATCATTTCTTTGACCAGGTTATCTCCATGGTTTGTTTCACTTCAGAGAAATTCAATTTTCTTAGGGGAAAAGATTACAAAAGAGATGTTCAGAATTAGAGCAAATTTGCCATTAATAGTTTTAGGGAAATTTCTACCAAGAAGTGTGTAAGAAATCTCATTCATTACCAGAGAACTCACTGCCAGAAGGGTGCACGAATGGGGCAATGTGTGCATACATCCTGAAAGTCTGAGGGCTAAATCCACTCCAAAAATCATTCTCTGATGTTAGAAGAAATATCAGAGAATAACTGTGCCGTTTTCAGGCAGCTTGACATTAGGACAAGAGAAAATGGCCTCAAGTTGCACCAGGGGAGGTTCAGATTGGATATTAGGAAGAATTTCTTCACCAAGAGGGTTGTTAAGAATTGGCCTAGGCTGCCAAGGGAGGTGCTGGAGTCACCATTCCTGGAGAGGTTCAAAAACCGTGTAGACATGGCACTTTGTGACATGGTTTAGTGAGGTGTTGGGTTGACAATCTTAGAGGTCTTTTCCAACCTTAAGGAATCTGCAATCTTCAGGAATGTACCAGCAATGTGCCCTTGTGGCCAAGAGGCCAATGGCATCCTAGGATGCATGAAGAGGAGCGTGGCCAGCAGAGCCAGAGNCTATGAACTGCCTGTGCAGGCAATCCCAAAGCCAGGCAAAGGCAGCAGTACATCTTAGCTTAAACCTCTTCCACCATGGGCTAAACTCACTGATATATTTGTAGAGTATTTGCTGAACAGTGACTGTTTGATGATGTATTTAATTGCCTTTTTTACCTTTATTGTTGGAGGTTAAGTGATGGAGATCTCCCCCTCTCTCTCTTGCTAGTGATTCCAAGCTGAGACTGGCAGAGGAGAGGGAAGAAGGCAAAGGAAAGCTAAGTACTATGACACTACCTCTGGAAAGGCCTGGAAATGCTCTCATAAGCAGGGACATTTTTCAATGACCTCTTCTTTGCTCTCTTTGGTTTTCAGTCCCTAATCACTCGTCAGTAAAAACGATCCAAATTCAACAGGCATCGTGGAGCTGATTGCAGCATCAACTCTGAAGCTGAAACTGATTGCAAGGTCATCATGAAAGCCTGGATGGAGACTGACCTGCCACTGCCATCAGGAAAGCCTGGATAGAGGTTGACCTGCCACTCTCAAGAAGGTTCTGACCTGCCAACTGTGAAAATCACTTGGAGGGAGAGGATATTTTTGGGTAGAATTAGTCAGAGAGGTCACCACTGAAACCTCTCTTCATCAGTCCTGCCTTGTACTTGTCTGTAGGATTTCCCATGCCAGCTGAGCAGAATGTCAAAGCAGTGATATCCAACACTCCAAGGCTATCCAGAATCAGCCAAGGAATAAAGAGAGGTTCAAAAACCATGCTAAATATGAAAAAGACAACCCCCCCTAATTTTTTTTGATTGAATGTAAGAGCCATTTACCATTACATTTTAACTAAATAAGATGATTTTCAGGCTTTTTCATTTATTGAGCAAAACAAAATAATCAGCTGGGTTTTCTTTTTGTTTGTGGGTTTTGAGTGCTTTTTTAAGCTGATTTTTCAGGCTGTTTGTTTTCATTTATTAAAGAAAAAAGAATCAGCTGGGTTTTCTTTTGGTTTGTAGGTTTTGTGGGGTTTTTATTGTTGTGTTTTGGGGTATTTTTGTGGGTATGATTGTTTTCTTTATTTTTAATTTCTTTATTCATTCTCATTTTGGGGTGATGCTTTATGATTGGAAGTGTTTGCCAAACACTGGCCTTAAACAAGCTTGTGAAATCAGACTCTTGGAAGGATATCCAGGCTTTTAAAGAGCTGATTTTCCTCACTAATCCTTAATTCCACTGCCCAAATTGCTTGCACAGACTCTGCAGCTTATGTAGGAAGGTGAAGCACTTAGTGAACCAGAGGAGGAACTGGATGCAGATGTGCATAGATTGCCTACCTTACCCTTAGATATGCTCCTAAAAGCTGGCACATATTTTTTAACTAAGAGCTCAGATGGGTAGAACTTGTCTGCTTTTAGCAGGAGTTTAGCAGGCTTAAAAAAAATAAAGCAACCCAGAGAAATAAATTCAATTTTAGTGTTGCAACTGAAGTGGCAGATGGTAAAAGAGCAGGAGGGTTAGCAAGAAGAATATTGTAGGAGTCTGTGCAGATATAAATACTGAGCTAATAAATAAGGTGGAGGTAATAATGCTTGTGACAAAAAAAAACACACCCAAGAACAAACCAAAACAAACAAAAAGAAAAAAAAAAACAACCACCTGTCTTCTTCTTAATAATAATTATGCCTAAACCTTTTAGAGCACTTGCTGTCAGTGTGTTTGATGGAGGAATCACTCTGTGTTGCCATGGTGTTAGGTTTGCTTTTTCAGGGCAGAGCCATGCATTTCCAAAAGGGAACCTTTCCCTTGTTGCTATGCAAACACTCCATTGTGTTATTAGATTCCCCAGAAAGCAGCACAACCATCTTGCAAGAAAGTCAATATCCTGAGCAAAGAGAAATGCTCCTTTCTCTTTGACCTTTCACTCCAATGCAGTGCTGCAGTCAGGTTTCACTCTGAGGAGTCCTCTGGGCTGCACAAGTCCCAGTCTGCATGGCATTTGTGGCAAAATTTACTCACTGATCTCCTACCTCCAGCTCTGTTCAGACCCAAACTCCAACCTTGTGGCTAGGAGGATGCCCATGAGGCAGCAATGTGCCCTTGTGGCCAAGAGGCCAATGGCATCCTAGGATGCATGAAGAGGAGCGTGGCCAGCAGAGCCAGAGAGGTTCTTCTCCCCTCTCCTGTGCCCTGGGGAGGCCTCCCCTGGAATGCTGTGTCCAGTTGTGGGCCCCTCAGCTCCACAAGGCTAGGGAGCTGCTGGAGAGAGTCCAGCCCAGGGCCAGCAAGATCAGTAAAGGAGTGGAGCATGTGCCCTAGGAGGACAGGCTGAGAGAGCTGGGTCTCTGCAGCCTGGACAAGAGGAGACTGAGAGGAGACCTCAGCAATGCTTAGAAAGATGGGAAGGGTGAGTGTGAGGAGGAGAGAGCCAGGCTCTGCTCCATGGCATCCAATGGGAGGACAAGAGGCAATGGGAGCAAGTTGGAGCACAGGAGGTTTAGGATGAAGCTGAGGAGAAACTTGTTTGCAGTTCAGGTGCCAGAGCACTGGCCCAGGCTGCCCAGGAGGCTGTGGAGTCTCCTTGTCTGGAGCCATTGCAGAGCTGCCTGGACACATTGCTGTGTGAGCTGCTCTAGGTGCTCCTGCTCTGGCAGGGAGGTTGCACTAGATGATCTTTCTAGGGTCCTTCCAACCCCTGACATTCTATGATTCTTAAAGGTCACTCCCAAGCAGCGAGTATCATTTCCTCTTGGATGGGATTTTGTTCCACGTGGTTGGGAGGCATCTCTTGCTGAAACAAACAGGATCAAAGGCTCCTTTTAAGGGTAAGGCTTACTCTGGGCTGTGCAGCAATTGCCTATTTCTTCTGTACTCAACAATCCACCAAGCAGTGAAGTGGTTTGTACCATATCAATTGTCTTGGGTTTCCCCTGCCATCCATATTGGATTGTGTGCAGTGCTAGGTAGCAGCTGGGTCTGGCCAAATCCTTACACCCTTTTTCCTTTAAGGTATGAAAGATAAACTGAATGACACCAGCTTATACAGCTTTTCCACTAGCTCATCTTGTATGTATATTTACAGCCATTTCACATATTAATCTCTGTGATAATTCCTGCTCCCTGTTCCTGTAATTTACAATATGAACTATTCTATTGCTTTGCTTCTCATCCTACAAGCAGTCTGTCTTGTGCACATTTCCTTTCACAAAGTCTTGGATACCTTCCCAAGCTTAAATCATGTATTCAGTGAGACTCTGAACTAAAATGTCTCTTTCTTTCTGTATTTTTAATAAACATTTTAGATCTTTCATCTGAGCTGCCCATAAATTTCAGAGTGAATGTCATGGTCTTGATTCACAAAGCTTACTAGAAGATGAACAATTATCACTGCTTTCTCTGTTCATGTCTTTCTTCAGAACAAGCTCTTTTGGCTCCTGTTTCTCTTAGCACATTCTCTCTCTTTCTTCTATAGCATTGATCTGGGATTGGCTTGATTAAATAGCAGGACCTCAATAAAAGAACAAACCCAAATGCTCAGAATCCCAGTACTACATCTCCATCTCATTTCGTGTTGGGCCATTGCAAACTAACCTCTCTGAACATGGTCCAGCAACATTTCTATGTAAAGAAGAAACAGTCCAACACATGGGAAATCTCTAAAGATGATGAATACAAAGTATGGGACCAGCAATTTGCTTCTTGTAAGTGCTTGGGTGACTGCATCAGGAGCTTTGCCCATGGAACTCAAGACACTGACAGCAGTTCCTAATGAGTGTCTGGCTTGTTTGAACCTCAACAAAAGGACAAACATTTCCTCTCCTCAGCAGAGTCAAACCTGAAGGTTTTGATGCAACACAAGAGGATTTATCTGTTCCTAAGCCAAGCAGATAAACTCTGAATCTGTGCTAAACCACTAAGGGATGGTCAGGAACCATCATGGCTAGGCTTCATGAATGGAGATCTGGAGAGGGCTCCATCCACAATTTTTTCCAAGCGCGCTGCTGGCTGCAAAGGCCAATGCAGGACAGACAAGAGCGGTTGCAAAAGGCACAGCACAAGGACTCCTCAGGAGGTAGAAGCTGCAAGACACGATTCTTTCTACGCTGTCTTTTCTCCTCCAGAGTGATCCTGTGTGCCTGCTCCAAAACATCCATGGCATTCAAACTAGTGTGTGTGCAGAGCTGCTGAGTGGAGGCCAGAGGAGAGCAGTTCAGGGGAGCAATATGGCCAAGGCTGAGCTGTTGTTTCAGGGACTCCTTGCATCTCCTCTTCGGGGCTCCTCTCTTGCCACAGCCAGGGGCAAGTTGCCCATAGAGCATGATCTTAGGCAGGCAGGAGTTCTTCATCCTGGAGCTGTGAGCTGCCCAACGCAGCTGCGTTCTCAGCAGCATGGCCTCAAGGCTTGGAATTGCTGCTTGTTCTAGGACAGACGGATTAGTCCCATCATCTGTCCAATGGATGTTTAGGATTGTGCGGAGACAGCGCTGCTGGAAGCGCTCCAAGAGTCGTAGGTGGTGGGGATAGATGAGCCATGCTTGGGAACCATAGAAAAGAGTAGACAGCACAATGGCTCTAGAAACACTGAGCTTTGGACTTTTCTTCAAGTGTTTATTTCACCAGACTCTTTGATAGAGTTTTCCCAAAGCACTCTATGCCTTTGCTAGCCTATTGTCTATCTCTCTGTCAATCTTACCATCCGAGGAGATGAGGCTGCCTAGGGAATTAAACTGTTGGACTGATTTAAGCTCTGAATTGCCAATAATGATATGAGGATGATGAGAAACTTCTTGAGGTGCAGGTTGATATAAAACTTCTGTCTTTTTTAAGCTAACTTCCAGCCCAAAAAGCTGAGCAGTGGCTGCAAAGCAGGATGTTAAACGCTGCAGAGCTACTTCTGTCTGGGCAACAAGGGCAGCATCAGCAGCATAAAGCAGCTCCTGGACAAGATGGTTTATAGTCTTAGTATGGGCCTTCAATCCCCTTAGGTTAAATAGGCTTCCATCAGTATGATATCTAATGTAGATACCATCCTGGTCATCACATTCTGCCATGGCCCTTTGGAGCATCATGCTGAAAAAGAGTCAGGAACCAGTATGGCATAAAATACATCATGGAGAAACTGCAATAGAAATCACAGAGTAAGGACTTGATATCAAGGTGCTAATTGCAGTGTGGCAGACTCCATCCTGTAGTTAAATCAAGTGGTTACTATGAAGAAATCAGTGGAGTGTTTCAGCTGCTTTAGTCAAAAGGCTTGAATAGGTGCTCTGAGCTCATTTTAAGAACAATAGATAAATAAATGTAATTATGACACAATCAGAAAAAAATCTTAATAAGGAAATTACCTTTGAAATTACCTTTGAATTTCTCTTAGGGTGTTTTTTTTTTAAAAGCCAATTTGCTCACACTTTACTCTGTGATTTTTCTTTTGTGGAGCATCAGCACTTCTAATGCTTGTAGCTCAGCAGAAGTCAAGAGGAGGTTTCATGGCATTTTTCTCTATGGTTGTCAGAAGCATCACCTAAAAGCTACAGGCTGCAGCCTGCTCTCAGTTACACTGTGCCCAGAGGAAAAAGCTTGCCATCTTCTGAAGACAAAAGCATTCTTGTCACCATACACAATGTGTCAGGAATAATACAGCATCCATCCAAACCTAACAATGATCCAAGTCTGCTACTGAATGCCATGATGGTGAAACAAGCTGGCTGTGTCTCAGCATGTGCACACTCATGTCAGGGGATTCTCTACCACTTCAAATGATTCTATCAGGTCATTTTTGTTTGTTTTAATTACTCTACTCACAAAATTGAAGCCGAATAAACCCAAAATGCTACACACAGCATTGCACAGACTTTTCTTTGGGAAGACTGGAACAAGAAGCTTCTGATCTTCTTGCACTGTGGGCAGAAAGTATGCGGTGATGCTACTCAGGAGTTCCTCATTCACATCAATTTTTACACTCCTTCAGTCTGAGAGTTTAAAGCTAAGGTCTTACTACTGCAGTTAAGTTTTTAAAAGGGCTCAGAACCTGAGATGTGCTATTTAGGGCCATGGTTTAGTGGCAGGGTAGTGATAGATATGGTTGGACTTGTTGATCTTAGAGGTCTCTTCCAACCTGTGATTCTCTGAATGAGCTTAATCCTGCAAGCAAAAGGATGTGAGAATCTCTGAAGCTCTGTTTTGTGCTCAAGAAATTCATAGTGCCTGGAATGTGGAAGGATGTTGCTGAAGTTATGCATTGGGGAAGGGATTTGAGTATCTTGGCTTTAGTTAGGTTTAATGATGGGAGAGGCACAGCAATCAATAGTGGTGCATGAGAATCATAATATCCCATAATATCCAAGTACCAGAGATAAAGAGCACTTCCTACAGCCTGTGCTCTCAAATAGAGTGAACTTTAATGCCCCACTGCTTAGTGGTACAAAATGTTCCTTCTGCTAACTGTTACGAGCTCACATTGATCCTGCTTCCAGCCTTGCCACGTCTGTAACCATCTGGCATGGGGACAAGTGCCAAAACATGACTTGCATCTTTGCTGGATTGGGGGACAGACATGTTTGGCTGCAAGCTGAGCCAGATTTTTGTGTGTATATGTGTGTGTGTGTTTGCTATGTGCAAATATTTCTTCTCCCTCCAGCTTGGAGAACAGAAGATTTCACAGAGCTTGTTAAACTCAATCCTCATCCCTTGCATCCTGCCCCTGCTCTGAGCTGTAAAAAAGGCTTTATGTTTGGCAGGTCAGTAAAAAGCAGAGCATCATCCTCTTGGATTTTATAGCTGACTTCATTAGGAAGAAACAGCAAGGACTGAAATACAGGGCTGTAAAAACCCAGCTTAGGTTTCTAATGTAGTGTAATTCAAGTAATTAGTCCACTTAAACTTTTTAATGTGGTCTCTTGCTTCCCAAAGCACTGAAATGCTTTTTAATGGCTCTTCCACAGATTTTCACTGGGTTGGCATATCCTGGCTTTAGTTATGGAGAAGAAAACAGGCAATATCTTAATATCTCTGCTTGTTATGGCAGGATTTCAGCTGGTACATGTTGAGGTGACACCCACAGAGCCAGCTGAAATATGTCACTTTTCACTAGCTGAGAACCTTGTCGTGCCCTTCATTAGCAAGTCCAAAAATGTTTAGCTATACTACTAGTTCACACTGCCTTCATTTTTGGTTAATGACAGGGAAAAATGAGCTAAAGGAATATATCTATAATGAGCTGCCTTGCATTGTGCAGCTCCTTTGGATGTGCTTAACAGGTCTGGAGTTTTGATGCTTAGCCTTGTTCTCATGGGATTGTTTGGTCTGGAGAAGAGGAGGCTCAGGGGAGACCTTATCTGTCTACAACTACCTAAGAGGAGGTTGCAGCAAGATGAGGGGAAGTCTCTTCTCCAGGGTTAACAGTGAGAGAATGAGAGGAAACAGATTGAAGTTGCACTAGAAGAGGTTTAGATTGAATGCCAGGAGGAATTTTGTCACTGAAAGGGTTAAATCTTGGCCCAGGCTGCCCAGGGAGGTGATGGAGTCACCATCCTTGAAGGTGTTTAAGAAACATTTAGATGTGGTGCTCAGGACCATGGTTTAGTGGTATGGTAGTGCTAGGTATGGTTGGACTTGATGAGCTTAGAGGTCTCTTCCAATCATAATGATTGTGTGATGTGCTGGGATATCTAGATTCATTCTAATCTAATCTTCCTTCCTGGCCATTCAGAGTAATAACTGATCTGTGATGTTTGGTCAAGGGATAACCATAGGCAAATGGATAAAACCCTCCATCTGTGCTGGAAGATGTGGATAGACAGAAGAAAAAGCAAGTCCATGCCAGTTTCTGTTGTAGCCATGCATGCAAACATTATTTAGGGACCATTTCAATAAGCTACAATTAAAAGATCAGTCCACAGTCTGATGGTTTGGATCACTTCACTCTGATCAGCTAAATTAGATGTTTCCCCCAAATTCCTTGTATTTAGGCAGATCAAGGGTTTGTAGGCTTGTTTTTCCTAAATGAAGCCTTACTTACAAGTCAAGGCCTTTAGGATTTGGAGCCTCAGGCTAGACATCTCAGGAGACCACTTTCATGATTCATGTGTTTTATGGGCAGGAACAGCCATGATCTGATTTGAGCTCCAGTGTAGAACAGATTTTATGAATGTTTTCTTGTATTTCTGGAAGAGAAAAAAAGATTTCCCTTTTGAGTATTTGATTCAATTAGACCTTGTAGGCTAAACACACTGAGGATAACTTTCACATTAATTCAGCTAGGAACATATCCTTTAGATTTCCTCCTAATTTCATTTGAGAGGGTTGCTAATGAACTAAAGGATGTCTCTGAACATAATATTGGTCCTCTCAAAAAATTCCTTCCCTAAATAATGTTTCAATAAAGCTGAATTTCTTACACTGTTTGCTCAGAAAACAATTTCCATTTTGTAGAGGAAGGTAAAAAAAACAACAACCAAACAACAAAGAAAATGCATTTCAGACCATTTTTCAGATGAAATCTCATGGCAATGGTATGCAAAGCTTGATAAGAAGTGTTAATTTACCCAAAGAAAGAGAACTCCATATCTCCTAATCAGATGAACATTTGATGCATCTGTAATACACTTAAGAGTGTTCAAAGAATACTTCATAGCTTGAAAAATCTATATGCAGCTTCTAGACCAAAGTTTGGGAGCAGTTTGAATGGCATTCATGTCATTTAACTTTATCTACCAGGGAGATAAATCTCCAGGCTAAACTGAGCTCTGTCTCCACAGAGAAGGACATTATTGCTGCTGTCATGATGCTTTGAAGCAAGACAGAGTTGGTAAGGAGAGCTAATATTTTTATGGTGGCATTTGATGCAGTTGGGAAAAAACCTGGGAATATCTTTCAGTTGCTTACACTTGTCCTCAGATCTGAAAGCAAAGATGGGGAAAGAAAGGCACTTGTAGTGGGTGATTCATCCCTTCCTAAGATAGATAGCATGACTCACCCTTCTGTAGGTGACTATTCATCTCTATTGACCATAGAAGGATTCTGGTTGACAAGCTAACAGTAAACACCTAACTTTAAGGTAGGAAAAAGAAATAAAAGAGATGACATGCACTTTACCTTGCAGTTTTAAGAGTTTCTTATATGTGCATTTTCTTCCTTCCACTTTTTGCATCAGTTCAGGTGTAAGTTCTGCAATATTTACAATTCCTTTCTCTAGCTCCTGACAATCCATCCATTCCCCTTTGAACTTCAGACAGAGATAGCTTGGTGTGCAGAGTGAGTGAATTATCTGCCCTCAGGGAGCAATAGCAGACTTCTCCTTTTTTTCAGAGCTCTCCTGGGAAACAGAGCTAGAGAGAGCTTCAGAAGTGACAACATATGTTAATATCTGGTTGATTTTGGTTGATGGCAAAGTGACAATGGAGCTCTTGCTGCAGAGTGATGCAGTAAAAACACTCAGCATATGCTGAATATGTTCTCTTGGTCTCTCTGAAGGTCTCAGTATATTATATTTTCCATCTGACAGAAAGATACAAACACCTTTTTCATCTCTAGGAGTTCTAGTGGCAAAGGCCAGTGCTTGCTGGAGATCAACCCTGAATTGCTTTGGCAGAGAAGGATGAGTGTTACTACAAGGTAAATAAATGCATCACTGTGGATGAAACATCATCCTAACTGAAGACTTCTCTAGTGTGTCGAGGTGGAAATGTGGTCACCCAAGACCAAGTTGATAAGGTAGAGCTATTGTCAGAAGTAGCATCATTTGCTCATGTAGCTGGGCTAGAGGCAGAGATTGATCCTTTTTCTCCCCTCTATGGAGGTATTGGGTTTTCTGCAAAGAAGAAAGGCAAGATGAAGGGCAAGAGGACTAGAAAGTCCAAGTAAGAACAACACAACTCTCAAAAGAGACCAGAAACATGAGACAGTTAAATTTCCCAGAAGCATCTTTAATAGCTGGCTCAAGAACAAGCCAGATGTGGTTTTTAGAGGCAGAGCAGGCTGAACTGACTCAGCAGAGACTGGATAGTGAAACCCAGCCCTTGAAGCACAGACATCTTTGTCTTGTCTCAGTGGTTTGTTTTGATTTTCCACTATTTATGACCACTTCTCCCTCTGGTTGCTTCCATCCTCAACAGCTGACTGAGCAATGACAACAGCATCCTCTAAAGTTTCAGCAGCTCATTCAGAAAATGCCTGCTAACTGCTTTACTCTCTTTCAGCTCCCTTCTAGCTATCTTTGCCTCCTCTGAACATACAAAAGATAGAAGCCTAGGGAGACTACATCACACTGTCTGGGATTGAAGGCAGGATTACATGTTGCATAGACATTGCTAGAGGGGAAAGGGAAGCCAAAGCAGAGCAGCCAGAGATTCTCCTCTCCGAGAGGAGAGGAGCCCCGAAGAGGAGATGCAAGGACTCCCTGAAACAACAGCTCAGCCTTGGCCATATTGCTCCCCTGAACTGCTCTCCTCTGGCCTCCACTCAGCAGCTCTGCACACACACTAGTTTGAATGCCGCGGATGTTTTTGACTTCTCATGGAAGTCAACTGTGTCCAGTCTTGCAAGCATGCTTACTGATGTGCATTCACTCCTACTGATGAAGCTCAGGCACCCTAACTAATGTACCTGCTGAGAGAAGCCAAGTGCTGCAGAGCATTCTGTGGTTCACTGGAGAGCCAAGCTTGGCATGGGCTTGCCCATGGTGGGCTTAATTTCGTGAGTGTTGTGCACAGAGTGCTTTCGGAACACTCTGTACAAGAGTCTGGCGAAATAAACACTTGAAGAAAAGTCCAAAGCTCAGTGTTTNGGAGTCCTTGTGCTGTGCCTTTTGCAGCTGCTCTTGTCTGTCCCAAATTGGCCTTTGCAGCCAGCAGCGCTTGGAAAAAGTGTGGATGGAGCCCTCCCCGGATCTTCGTTTGCAAAGCCTAGCCATGATGGTTGTGGATAACTGCCAGGTAATTGCTAGGGGTGCATGTATAGGAGAGGTTGGCAGGGGCAAGGATGAGAAATCTGTGAGCAATTAGTCAACTTTGCTCTTGACTCCTTTATAATTAGGTAATCAGTGATTAGTGATGAGGCAACCTCAGTGGTGTTTTTGTCTCTTTATTTGGCTTTACCCCACCCTTCCCAGCTAGCTAGTAAGCTCTGAACTGGCTGAATTTTGCTGCTGCTTCCAATCTCCCTGAAATTCGAGTGTGTGCTCTGCCATGGGTTGCAGAGGCCAGGCAGTCTGTAGGGAAGGTATGGGAATTGTGAGACACAGTGGGCAGCTCAGAGCAGAATGGCTCTGTGCTTACAGCTCTAGCTAGGGGCTCAGCAGGGTTTTATTCCTAACCATGCTTCCTATCTGCTTTCTGATTATTGGCACATGAATGAATCACTTCAGGCTTTCTTCTGTACCCAAAGGAGTAGATTGCAAAGTACATATATTTTTTTCTAGACTGTCTTCACTGCTTTCATCTTATTTTCATCTTCCTCTTTTATTCAGCAGGTACTTGCTTTCTCTTTCTAGCACCCAAAATATAATCTTTGCCCTCCTACTACCACCCAAATCTCAGTGCAATCCTTTCTACATTCCCTACAGGTACTCAGTACATCCTTTTTCTCCCAGGTGCAGTTATAAGAGTTTCTTATATGTGCATTTTCTTCCTTCCACTTTTTGCATCACTTTTTGCCACTTCATCCCATAAAGACCATGGGAGCAGCTGTGGCCTTCTTGTGCCTACTTTCTTGGGCTCCCTTCTTTTACACAGGGACAGGACTAATTGTTTCCTTCCATTCATGAGCTCTCTAGATGATCTTTCTAGGTCATTTCCAACCCCTAACATTCTGTGATTCTGTGATTCTTTACTATCTGTAATGATAAAGGCTTGCATAGATGAAATTCTTCTATGTAAGTGAAAATATCTCATAAAGTTTCTCATCCCAAGCTTCATTTGGATAATATTAGAGATTTGGGGAGGTTGATCCTATACTGAAGATGCTTACCCTTCTCCTAGCACTCTTATTTAAGACAATCAAAAACCCACTTCCTCTGTGAAGAGTGTGAGAATATAAGGTGATGCCAAAAAAATCCCTAACTAAATTAACAAAATATATGAAGAATGAGCCTTCCAAGTTTCTTATCCTCCAGATCAACTTTCAGATTTCAACAAATCCATGAGAAATTGATATTTGCAATCAAGTTCCTGAAGACTAGACTTAGATTCTCTGTGGCATCCTCCTAGAGAGTCCCTGGAACTACCCACAGAAAAGTCTACATGAAGTCCTAGGCAACTAGAGAGTCCTGACTTACCTTTGTGTTTCTTCCAGCTAATTACAGCTGAGAGCAAAGCCTCCACCTGCACAGAAAGTCAGATTACCAGGACTCATTGATCTGTCCTTCATCCCTTCACCAAGATGAAGGCACAGCTCAAAGGTGTTTTGGACCCTTGTGAAACACCAACCCCATTCATGTCTTTGATGCTGAACATCAAAGTCCTCCAGAGAATTAGCCCGTTCCAGCTGAGGACTTGTTTCCCTGCAACCCATATAACTTCCAAAGACTTAAGAGACACATCTCTGAGAGAGAACTGTGAGCAGGGTTCTTAGGGGCACTTCAACTTTGTGAAGTTTCTTGTTATGAAAGTTTTTTACCAGTTCACAAATCTTATTAATGGAAAGATCAGTAAGGTGACACAAAATAATTACCCATGGAGGGAAAAGAGAAGCATAAAGACGTCATCCCAATCTTTTAGGAACTGCTTAGCACCAGCTTGAAAAGCAAAGAGATCAGGCACTAAATACAGAGCTAAATACATTGGCTTCATGCATGTTTCACTTGGCTAAATTACAGAGCTTAGTCTACTCTTATGGGGTTAAAATGGCTGATTAAGGAGGAACTTTTTGACTTTGAGGGTGGTGGAGCACTGGTCCAGGGTGCCCAGGGAGGTGGTTGAGTCTCTATCTCTGGAGATATTCAGAATCCAACTGGACATCATCCTGTGCAACCTGCTCTAGGCTGTCCTGCACTTGCAGGGGGTTGGACAAGATGATCTCCAGAGGTCCCTTCCAACCCCTAACATCCTGTGATTCTGTGATTAAAAGCCAGAGGTGTAAGAGAGTCCTGAACTGGGCAATATTCTCCACTGACTTGGAGAAACACATATTTCTTGGTGTTCCAGAGTCCAAAGTTGACAGGGATTTGGTGATCCCAGTGTCATGATTGGAGTCTACTGCACATTAAAGTTTTGTTCCTCAGCTCTGGCCTCCAGGCAGACAAGCAAGAGGAAAACAAGAATTATTTTATTTAAAGACATCTGTTTTGAGATATTAACCAGTAAATAATGCATAAGTTGGGATGATGTTATGGAACCAGAGCAGTGTATAGCTGAATAAAACAAATCAGAGCCCTGTGAAGTAAAGCTGAATTTTCCACTCGCTCCATTTCTTGCCAACTAAAGCTAAATAAGTTTGGGAGACTAGAAGCAAAGGGAAAACAGCTTTTTGGTTGGGTTTGTGTTTGTTTCCCCAAAGGTAAGCATTGCCCTAAAGCACTGTATAG
>VWZO01007231.1:3081-29214 GCA_013396975.1 Bucco capensis
GGGGATCTTATAGCAGTTTTCCAGTACCTAAAGGGAGATTATAGGACAGAAGGGGAGAGATTTTTAAGCGGTCAGACTGTGATAGGACAAGGGGGAATGGATATAAAGTGAAGGAGGGGAAACTTAGATTGGAGATTAGAAGGAAGTTCTTTACCCGGAGAGTGGTTAGGCACTGGAACAGGTTGCCCAGAGAGGTTGTGGATGCCCCATCCCTAGCAGTGTTCAAGGCCAGGCTGGATGTGGCCCTGGGTGACCTAGTCTAGTGATTGGCATCCCTGCTCAGTGCGGGGAGGTTGGAACTAGATGATCTTTAGTGTCCCTTCCAACCCGGCCATTCTATGATTCTATAATTCTATGATATTTTTGTATGGGCAAAAATAACATCTCTGGACAAAGCAGAGTATTACTTCTTTTGGAAGGTAAAGTAAGCACACATGAAAGATCTAAACATGTCCATTCTAGTTGATGGCAAAAGGACCAAAAAAGAATAGCTCAGAGCTAATGGCTTTTCAACCACAGAAGAGCTTCTCTTGACAGGTTTCTCACCCTGATTGAAGCTACAGATCTGAAATTCTGGCTTAGACTAGAACTGTAAAACTCTCAGCAATGAAAGCAGGAATGTTTGATGTAAGTTAATAGTCTAGCATAGTATCTGGTGCTGATCTGAAAGCTCAGTATCTTCCCTCTTGCAGAATATATAAAGTTACATGCTCAATTTTGTGACAAGATGCCTTCCCTAAAATTTTATTCCTGGAAAAGAACATGATTGCCCAGTTTCACAGATGTATCTGCAAGTGTTGGTCTTCAATATGCACTTAGTTACTGCTTCAAGGAAACTGTGATGGAATAGCTGGCTTCAGTTGAATTTAACACATTTGAAAAGGCCTGTTTTGTGTATTTAAAGTTGGAATTAAAAACTTGACTGGACAAGGGCCTGAAAAATCTGGTCTGAAGTCAATGTTGTCCTTCCTTAAAGTAGGAATTTGGATTAGACAACCTGCCAACATCCTCTCTAATCTGGATGATACTCTGATATAGCTCTCTTCATACTCATAGAAAAATTACAAATATAAACTAGGAATTGAATATTTTACCCAACTTCTTGTATGTAGTTTCATTGAACATGTAGTTTTAATTGAACTCAGGAAAGTTGAGGAACTTGAAAAAGCCACGCTGAGGTCTAAACAATAAAAAGCATCACACAGATCAGGATTCCTTTACACGCCATGTCAGTAAATTGCTTTAAAATATTTACAGTGAATTCTCATTTTATTTCATTGCTTCCATTCTATACACTAAGTTTGCAATTAACAATATTTCAAAATAAAAACAGTTCCCAAGTTCATTATACTTTTCATTTCAACACTTAAACATTACAATACATTAGAGTGAGATTAATAATAGCAAAGTAGACCCACAAATGATTTAAAGCCAGCACTTAAGAACAGCAATTTTTCATTATTTTGCTGTGACTACTTTCCATGAGTGGTGACTACTACACAATGATTAATGATTTAAATGCACATCAATTTACAGCATTCATACAGACTTGCCACATAGAAATTTGAAAAAGGCAGACGCCTCTCAATTTAAAAACAATTCTCGACTTGTTTTATTTGCTAAAAATCATTCCCCTCAAAACAAGCATGATATTTACTTATGAAAGCAAGGACCAAGTTATTTAGAAGGACAAAAACTCATTTTCAGACAAAATCTTGATTTTATTAGGGAAAGAGTGCAAAAATGGTACATTTCAGTAGTTCGCTTGCACACAAACAGCCTTAGTTCTGCTCTACGAAGTATCTAATCCAGCAGAGACTTTAAATGAAGAACATCAGTGTTAAATAGTAAGTAGTACTTGTGTACGAACCTCTTTGATCTACCCAAAGAGAAACTCTAGAACTAGCCAATTTTTTCTCACACTTTCTACACACTTTGAGGACTGATACAATGCATGTTTATTAAGATTATTCTACTCTTACATGAAGTAGCAAAGCAAAACTAAACTCTGAAGTGATAAGTGGAAAGTTGACTAAAAATGGCACTTACCCATGCACACATCAGTTTCTAATTTGCTTTATTCACACTTCAGTTGCTGTAAGCCTTGCCAACGGCAGGAGTCAAATATGCATTCTGCGCAACTTTGCCCAAACCCAAGTTTTTGTTATTTTGTAAAAAGCAAAACATCCCCTTAACCATCTTTTGCCACACTGCAGCAAACTAAGACGCCTTCCATGTAACTGTAAATTATGACATTTATGTCTATTTAAGTTACTTTTAGTTTCTATTTTGCTGACAGCCTCATTAACAGTGAAGTTGAAAACATTTAGAACAGTAAACCCACCAGTCTCCCACTTGCAAGTTCTTATAACTTACGAAAGTTAAAAGTTTCCTTTGAACAGCAGTCCAGATTAAGTATCAGATGTGATGTTTATAAAGCAGATAGCAAGAATTTATTTATAGCCATTCTTTAAGCCAGTGAACTGGTCAAAGGACAAGTAAATCCTCACTCTAACCACATTCCAAATCCAATTCCCTTCTGTATGACTGCATACTACATTTGTCTCTATGATTTTATATTTAAACAGTACTTTAATTACACTTAGGCATCTATATCCCCATTTTTAGAATAAGTTCTTTTACAGTGTCAGGAGAATCCAGAGTGGATTCTTATGCTTCATTTTCTAAGTCATTTTAAATGATAAATTAAGTTAATCACATCCACTGTGTTAAACCCACAGGTGAACAGATTAAGAAATATTCTGAAGCAGTGTTGTGTAAATGATTTTGGTAAGCTGTAAAACTGCCACATGCAGGGTATACTGCACTGTAACAGCTCCGAACCCTTTATAAAATCCCAGCATTCCTTCTTCTTGTTTTATAGTATTTATGCAGTCTCTCATTCCCTCATACTGAGTATTGATTGGAAGCACTTCATAGCCAAGGTCTGTATTGTCAATTATTGTGCGTGTCCCTTGAATATGAAGGCGGTGTAAAACTGTCTCCAGTGGATATAGCATGACATCAGCACAAAGACTAGCAGCAAAGCTAGCGAGAAGTTCTGGAAAATATGCATCAAGCATACTCTGCACAGAAACAGAGTTCTCCGCTGGAAGGTTATGGGAATTGTCCCTTTTCAGAATAAACAAAACAAGCTTCTGGATGATGGAACTGATGACATAGTGAAGAACTCCATGTAGAGCAGTTGGAAAAGTCAAGATCATCAGAGGAAGTAGACGCTTGCTATGGGGTACTCCCATGCCTACAACTCTGCCAATTCCTTCTTTCACACAGTCCAGGATGCCAGGATTATCTCGAATTATTTCACTCTACAAGTACAAAGGAATAGTTACAATTTATGCTACTCATTTCAGAACCAAGCTGACATTCGCTCCAATATGCACAGGTATATTGATACAAATTCTTTGCTCTAACATGCTATATAGTATCCAAGTAAACTTGCTTTTAAGAAATTAACTCATCTTAAAGAGTCTTTGTTTAATGTACGTTCCAGTTATCTGTGATGCTACAAAAGAAATTCAACTTTCAGAATACTGCTGAAAGTATCAGTCTGGAACTTAAAATGTCAAATTCTGGACTAAAATGCCAGGAAGTATTTACTAAAAATACTTATGAGTATTTAGTAAAAGTAATTTTCTTTAAGAATTACAAATCTAGTTTTTGGACTTGAATGTGCATAATAAAGACTTCCACAATTGTATGGCTAGGCTTCGCAAACGAAGATCCAGGGAGGGCTCCATCCACGCTCCTCATCAGCATCTTTTACAAGCGCGCTGATAAAAAGAGGATAGCGGATAGCACCCTCAAGCCTGCGCAATGGATTTTTTTTAGGTGAGATACAGCATGCTCAGAGCTGGACCCACCCTTTGGTCCTAAGGTTCATCTGCCAGGGCCTAGCAAGCTTGGACGCTGGCAGCCAAGTCCTTAGGACGGAGGTTTTATTAGAGTGTCCTTCTCTTAGATGGAAGGCCTTCCAGGGCTAAACGAGCTCCATNACAATTAAGCATGGGCTTTTCTTGTTTCCAGTTGGTATGCTCATATGTATCATATTTTCCAGTCTGGGAAAATTTGTCTAGCTGCTCTGTTCAGTCTCAGGGGGGTAAAAAAGGCGTACAATGCATCCCAAAGTGCCATGCCAAAGAAACTAGAATTACAAGTTAAATATCACAATCGTTACTGAATCCTATTCTCCTCTATTTAATTTAGTCACTGCACTTCAAACTGTGCTCACTTTTCTCAAACACGCCACCACGTGGTTTGAAATGTTGAAGACAAAAACAGTAATGTGACAGCTGTAAGACACAGTAAATTTTATCTCCGTTAGTAAGTCATACAGCCTCAAAGTAAGTGCCACTACTGCAATGTAAACCTGAATTCAAAGCCAAAGGCTTATGGCACCACATAATCTTCAAAGAGAGTAAGATTATCTTTTTAAATGTTATAAATATATATGTTACCTGTACAGTTTCGATCAGACTTGCAGAGTAAAATGGCATTGCTATCACATGTGTTAAACTGTAAAGATTAAAATAAGAATTAAGGTAATGACAACACTATTTTAGCCAAATATGCACTTGAAAGTGGATAAAGTTATCTACCAAGTCATGCCTGAGAGAAAATTGACAAATTGAAACTCAATTACTAAAATGCACATCAACAAATTGAGATAAACCTCAGTCTCAAGTTCTGTTAAATCCTATTTCCTTGTAACTGGATCGATTCAGGTCTCTCAGACATCCTAATTAAATTACTGAAAGAAGCTAATCTTTAAAATCAATCAGATTCCACAGAAACACAAGGATCTAGCAATAGAATGTAAACTGTGAAAGTGGGGTATGCAATCAAGATTGTTAAAAAAATAGAATTTTGAAAATTACTATTAGCATGCTGTCAAGAAACCACAGATGGAGATTAAACTAATGTATATTTTGTAGTTTTATTAATGTTTAGATAATAAGACATAAGGCTTAACATAAGACACATGCTATACTTACCCTTTGAGTAGAAGGTGACCACCTATCTGCTTGAGGTTCCATTTGTATGAAATCTCCCTAAAAAGGAAAGTATTTGCCTTAATATGGATTCAAACAAGTTCTCAAGCATTTCTTCCATGAGTGTGAACTTCTGTTTTTCATATTGCTGTTCTACTACTGGTTTACTTGCAAGACTTCCCATAGCGGAGAGTCACATCAGTGATACATTCAATAAATCAAGCTTAACTTTCAGAAGTTATTCAGGTCTGTTAGATATTACATTAAAAAGAGCTTTCAACTATTAATAAGGTTTCTGTAGCTCTCACTGCTACTGGCTTTAGTGTTTTGCATTTACTTTGCATCCTTATGTACTAATTCAAAGCGATTTTCAGGAATATTGGATTATTTAAAAATCTCAACAATTTTCTTTCATAAACATACATTTTTTTATGTTTTGGTTTGGTTATGTTTCTCCTGTTCTTCAAAGTTATATTTACCTAGTTGTTTTTTCTTTCCTGAAAAACTAAATTACATTCTGACACAGTCAGAAAGACCAAATCAAGTACAACAGGTCAGACTAGAAGCTGCATAATAAATCTGTACAAACATAATTCAAGTCTTCTGGCTTATGACCACTCTCTAGCATATCCTGGTAAAACAAGGCAAACCCCATGTGTTTAACACAAAAGTGACTTAAAAAAACCCTACTCCTTAAAGTACTATTTTCTAGTTACACACTTGAGGTATGAACAGTAAACATTAACTACACTCAACAGAAAATTAAATCCTACCCAGCTCAAGATAACATTTATATACCAAATGTATTAATCATACTTTTGATAAATACTTTAGCTACGAGATAGAGGTATTTCTGTCTGAAATGTTGGACATAATTTGACTATACATTTTTAATAACAAGCTATAAAGTGTTCAGGTTCAATTCTTGTCCAGGAATAGCACTCACTCTATGCCTGTACTTAACAACTACTCTATTCCAAGAAAGGAAACTCTTTTTCTGAAGAGCTGTATTGTTACTAGTAGTCACCACTTTCCTAAATATGTAGGTCTGTGTTCTAGTGAGGAAGGGAATATTATTTACTATTATATATTTTGGATGCTTGGATTATACTTAGATGTGGGAAATGAAGCCATTCAAACTACTCTGTGAAAGCCTAACCTGCCAATTCCTGCAGTGGAAGAACCATGACTGAATTAATTTGTCTAGTACAGGACAGCATTCAACTTGCCACAAAAATGTTGACACCCATTTCTGGGCCTCTCTCCTCAAACAGAGGGATTCTTCTATGATACTATTATATAGAATGGGAATTAACATCTCACTTCCTTGTGTCCTTTAGAGCTTGACAATACAGTTAAACACCCTTTTAAATCAGATTTGCTGGCACTGCTGCTGTGAGGATAACCTTCACCTCCCTGTGACAGCCCAAACATGCACACTACTATTAAAAAGGAGAGTATCCAGTAGAAAAACTGTATGCTGTGGTGCATGTACAAGACAACCATTTTAGCCAGATCACTTTCGCAATCCATTTCATGACTGTTCACACACTGGGTTGGCTTCTTTTGGCAGCAGCTCTAGTGCACTTTCCAAACTAGTGAACAACTGGCCCACAAGAAGAAAATGGATTCTTGCTCACTTTGGAAAGAAATCAGGACAATGATCCCCTACACATTATTCAAGAACAAGAACCACTTGGAGGAAAGCGTATACCTGGGAATTTCAGTTACATGTAAGGCAGAGCTGACCAAGACCCTTAAATACAAACTCCCCGCAATTTAAGTATGAAATGTTTGGGCTAATGCTTTTGATGAATGCCAGAAACTGCAAAGACTTACTTTTATTAGTATCCAAGCATGCATCATAAGAGAAGTTTGATTCAGCCTGCCTACACTTATCTTTAAAACCAGATCAGTTTCCATGTCCCTTAAGTACCTGGTCTCTGTCCACACATTAAAAATATGTACTTGTCTCTTCTGAAAGCTAATATGATTCTAAAGCCCAGTGGTCCACTCAAACTTAAATAGCCTTAAGTCCAACTACTTGCCTGGCTCCCTAATGTATTTTCCAATATAAGTAAGTCTGTATCATTTTATTGTCTTCAATGTGTGCTCTGTAACTGTTAAGGATCTTTTCCCAACTTTTGATTCCCACAGTTTCCCTGCATTTCACTAAAAGTTTTAGTTAGCTTGGATAATAAAGTCTTTCACACAACCTGGTTACTGTTAAAACAGACGTAACCAAACTGCAATAGATAATATTACAGTTATCAGCCTTTACTGTTAGCTCTGCACCATTATTAACAAAACACTAGACTAAGTCTTTGTATAAAAATTCTTTATCAGACTTGTTTCTCAAAGCAGAAAGACATCACAAAGTTTTACCATAATCCTGGAGTTACAGTTCAGCATAAAAAGTAGCCAGTTACAGATTAAAATAAAAATATATTACTGAACTACTATAGCCAAAGATGGACACAGTGAAGTAGAATGGTCAATAGTGAATAATGTACATATAGTTGTTGCTAAAGGAAGACAAAAGACAGAGCTGATAACCACATAGACTCTTATTTATCATCTTCTCATTTATTAATGTAGGCCATTCTGTTATCTACTAAAACCAGTGAAAATATTCAGCAGGATGTCAGTGCTGGGTCGTTAGTGGTGTAAGTTTTCTGTACTTGGACTAATGAAACTAGAGATTATTTTAGACATCATATTTGCTAGTACTATACAATAAAAAACAAAATAAAAAAAGAAACTTACAAATTTTTCTATTACAGTGGAATTATACTGAAGACAAACTTGCAGCGTTATTTCTATACTCAAACCAGTAGGCAGGCATACAGAACATAAAAAGCTCCTAGAAAGAGTCTCTCACTCTTTATTAATTACAAGGCTTTCTTTGCCAAGACAGTCGCACTGTGCTGAAAACACACACTCTGACTATTCTAATCAGATAAAATTTTTCAAACAATCTTACATTTCTAATGCTTTAAGACAACAACTGATAACCAATTTGTTAGAAGCAGTAAAAAAAACATGCAATACCTTGGCAAAGGTGTAAATTCACTGATGATGCCTTCTGTTCCCAAGGTTATGCCCTGAACAATGAAAGTGCTGCCCATTCCTTTCCAGAGAGCTCTTGGACCCTGTGTTTTGAAATATGCAATAAGCTTTGATTTATGCAACATAAAACTCAAAAATCTTTTCATCTTACTAATTTTTATAGCATTTCAGCAAATTCAGACTACAAAGGGCTACAACTGTACCATTAAACCCCACTACAACCAAATTCTGAGGACAATTTCTGGATTCTGAAGAAACTTTCATTCTTCAATAATTGTAAACAGCTGTCAGCAATTTTGGAGGCATATATCTTGCTCTTAATACTCTGTACTATAAATCTAACACCATCTTCCAGGGACAAAATCAACTTGAGATGTTAAAGCACATCCGTAAGAAATTCAGAAAAGTCTTTTCTTATGGTCTTCTGAGTTTCAGGACTGACATTCCCATGCAGAACTGTAAATTTACACAATGCTCTCTTTGGAAGCAGTTATTTGGATAATCTCTTCTATCCACGCAAATATTATTTTTTAGAACCTTAATCAAAACCAGTAATTTCACAGATCTTTTGTTTTCTAACACCTGAAAATTTCCCTCACTAAATGCTACTTTAAAAGAGAAAACTTATGATTATCTTCTTCATGTAAATTTCTGTACCCATAAAAATAACAAACACAATGGCCCTGTTCTTAACCACTAGCTACATAATGAGTTAAAGCTGTCAATGCACATATGTCCTATAGTAACCTTCACTCCTCAGATACAGCCTTATACCAAATACTGACCTGCGTCTTATTGATGCTGTACATAATATTGACAATAGTAAATGGAGTGAGATGGTAATTCCGAGCATGATAGTTAACCTGCCAAAAACATAAAAAATGGTAGTTTTACAAACACACTTGCAGATATTACAACTCTAAGGGAAAAGCACTTTAAAAAAAAAGCTTTATCTCTGTAAAAGTCAGCTAAAGTGATCAAAATATTAATAAATTGTCACTTTTATGTTTTTGTATGCTGAAAATGTAAATAAATGTCAATAAAACAAGCATAAAACTGAAAATACTGCAAAAAAAAGCATCCTGCCTGTAAATTGGGATTTGGAAGTTGCTCCACAGACTTTGAAACTCTTACTGTAACACATTTTCCACTGCCCAAATAAAAATGAGTTGAGTAAGAATGATCAAGATTAGCTGAATTTCAGAATGGGAAACATGTACAGTACAAAAACCCCCATGTTAATGTAACAGCATGTTCCTAAGAATTGTAAAGCATCCTTAGACTCTACAGAGTAGAAAGAGAAATCACAGTACACAATCAAGTTCTGACTGGAAAAGGTAATATAAAGACATACCTGGCACTGACGACGTAGAACAATGCAAGGATGTGCCAACACATTTTCTGTAAATAGGCTTTAAAAGAAAAGTGTAATTAAAGCATGGGAAACAATTGTGAATTCATTAGGAAAGGCTTGTTATTTTTATCTAACAACATTAGATCAGTATTCAGAAAAACTATACATTATCTAGTGAATTAAACAGGCATTTTGGATAGCTACCTGATATCCTGACAATACTACGAAAGAACAAGTGTAAAAAAACCCTGACACATACATTCACAATAAAAATCCTCACATATATATATAGTATGAATATATTTTTATAGGCAAAACAATGTACCAGATTTCTTACAACTTCCCCTCTGCAAAATATGAGGGAATAAACCAGGCCAGAATTACAATTATGAAAGTATTAGTCTCCAGGTTTATGTTAATTCCATGTACCATGCTATTAATAAAGACTCTTAGGAGGGCCAGAGGATTGGTACTGAGAGCTGACACTTTTTCCATCAGAAAATCCTAGTGCTCAAAACGAACTCTTCCTCCAACCCTAGAAATGGTATTTCAATCAAACCTCCATAAGGAAGTTCTCTCAGTTCTAAAGTAGGATCTCTGGTCACAGTCACACAGAGAAGCTTTTCATTCCATCTCAGAGTGCCTGAGTGATCACAGTACTTACCCAGATGTGGTTCAAACTTCAGATATGCATTAGAAAAAGTAAAACTTCCAGGCTGTGTCTAAACATCACAAGTAACCATTCTGACCACTACCCACAAGATCATCTAGGGTAGTCTCTTACAGTTTTTGTATTCTGGATAAACAAGTACTAATTGACATGGAAAGGTACTGAGCCTGCAGTCCCGTAACTATTGAGCTAATTAGTAGTTTGCTACTACCAAAAGAGGTGAAACTTCCTCTGCACTCCAGCTGCTAACTAGCAAACCCTCCTAAGTAGCCAACTCAACTAAACTCCCCCAAACTACCCTTTTCTTTTGGGTGTTTTCTAACAAGATTTCTGACTTGAAATACGTGTGTCTGACAAGTGAACTGGTACAAACACAAAAGCAGAAGCAGAATTGCTCTCAGCAATAATAAAGCATTGATCAGGTTATAGAATCATTATGGTTGGAAAAGACCTCTGAGATCATCAAGTCCAACCATCCACCCAACAGTGCCATCTCACTACTAAACCATGTCCCCAGGCCACATGCTCATTTAAATACTAGTGGCCATGTTGCCCAGGTTATGGAAAACTTAGTAATGCTTGATTAAATCACAGTATATAGCTCAAAATTACACCTGAAGGAGATTAACATGTTCCTAACCTATGGCTCCAGTCCTTTGCTGGTACTCTCCTGAGCTCATTCAGCTTGGTAAGGTTGGAATGAAATTAAACAACACATTTGGGGAGGGTTAGTTCTTCCCCTCAGTCAACTCTATATTAACAAACTGAACAGGCTCATCAAGGAGTATGAATGAACAATTTGAGCCACTGCTAAGGAAACAGTGGGAGAAGAGAAGAGGAACAGGCAGTTTCATGAGATGGGATGACCTAATTAAAGCAACTTACTACTTGCCACAAATTCATTCCTAGTCCTCCTTCTTTATCCGTTCTCTCTCTGGTCCAGTCAGCTGGTGTCTGCTGGCTTTCACAGTTAGTCAATGCCAAGTAAGTCAACCCAAATGGAACAGCAAACATACACTGATTTCAGGTAGTATGTTTCTAAAGGCATTTCAACTGTGTAAGTCTACTGGCATAAAACCACAACATGTAAGTGTCCAAAGGGATAGGACACCTACAGCTTTACTGTTTCATTACCACTGAAAATCACTATATAACTCTTACCTTGCAAGGCCAATACCAAAGCCTGCAAATCTGTTCAACTGCTCTGAAAAAATAAAAACAGATTACTTAGCAGTAATAATAACAAAGTGGGACAAAATGGCACAGACAATCAGAAAAAAAATTTTATACTGTAATTGCTTCAGAAAAATACAAGCACAAAACCACAACAGTTATGGCAACTCATCAAGAGAGAATGTAAAACAATACTCCTGCAGGAATATTTGCATTTTGGACTGCATTTGAGTTTGCACATACTTTTACATTTAAAATCTTTTTTGTCTTAGAACAGTTAAAGGATAAAAAAAGAAAAATAAGAGGACAACAAAACAGAGACTAACATTTAAAAAAATCTTACTGAAAACCCAACAACTAAAAAAGTTAGCAAGCATGACTGTTTACAATAATTCTGAAACACAGATATCTGCAGTGAAATTAATTTTAAAAACAAAAACAGTATAAAGAGAGAAACTTTTGGAAAAGCAACACAGAACACCACTGATGACAAATATCAACATTATGTTAATTTTTAAGTCAGTTGTTCATCTCCACTCTTCTAGCTAGATTTTTTACAAAGGAGAACTGTTAAAATTGCAGTAAGAGTAATGGGTTTGATTCTCTGTTGTCTGCTACCAGACAGACATTTAAACACTGGGAATTAATCACATTTTAAGAAGAGTATTAGAACTGTAAAGGTAACTGAAAATTAATGCTTAGCCCTATAATCTAGAGGGTGCAAGCAGGCTGTAAGCATGGGTAATGCCAGTAATTTCAGTGGAGCTGCACACAGATGTGGCAGCCTTCCTAAGAGGAATGATAAGTCTCTTCCCACTTGCAAAAGCTGGACTCAGTGATACACTAACTTATTATCAGTCCTACAAAATGCAGAAACAACATCTCCTCCACCAGTAGAGAGAATAAAAAACCCCTGTAGAGTCCAAGTATTTAATAATATTTAGGCAGGGCTTTAAGTAGTACTTGCAGGGATATAATCCAGCTGAGGATTGCACTCATTAGAAGACATGAACAAATCCACTGCACTACAGGTTAAAAAATAAGACGACTCACTCATTAATGCCCATTCAGTTTTAAATGTCTTCCATAAAACTTTGATACTCATGTGTGTAAAAGCTGCGTCAGAACATCCTTTTAATTCAAGAAGATAATGCTCAACAGCCTAGACTTAGCAAGTTTCTCTTATTTAACCTCAATTTCACAAAGACATAACATGATACTGTGTTTCTCAGGGCATCTGCCCAGTTTCCTAAAAACAACTAGAAAAGACCTGAACATGGTTGCTTTCTCACATTCCACCATTTCTATGGTTCCTTCACTACCATGTAAGGCATGGGGTTTTATTTCAGCAGCTCATGCTATATACCTCATTTTTTTTCCCATGCAACAATAAAGCAACCAAAAGACACAAAGTCTGAAACATGAACACTGGCTCAATAACAAAATATACTGTTAGATCCAAAGGTACTTCCTGTCCTTACAGAAGACAGTATTTCTGCGGGATATCGTTTGCATGGGTGATGGGGGGCTGACCGCACTCGCATACTAGAAGCCATGGTGTGTTCCTGCACTCCGTATCACATTTGCACGTAACTACGTGGTGCTACACAGTGAAGTGGGCGCTGGAGTGAAACAGGCGATAGGGCACGTTCTCTTTATTCCAAAGGGTTCTTCCGTGGCGCGTCAATATCGCCCGCCCATGGATGCAACGCGTCTCCTGGCCTAGCGCGGTGGTCAGCGACAGCAAACCCAAGCCGCGCTCGTACGGTCGCGGGCTGAGCCCTGCCCATAGCTGCCACCTGATCGTCCTTGCCCGCGTCTGCGGGTCACCCGCTAATGGGTAGCTGCGGCGCTGCCCGCGGAGGAGAGCGGAAGCAGGAAACAAGAGAAGAACTGGCGGAAAGGCAAGCAGTCGGCTGCCCTACCGGGCCGCGCCTGGCCCTCCCTTACCCGCGCCGGGGCCGCCTGCCCCGAGGTTAGGCTCCTCGTTGAGGCTGGCGCCCCCCAGGGGGGTCCCCGCCCCGTACGGCGGCGTCTTCTCCCCCCAGTGCAGGTTGCGGCTGCCGGGAATGTCGGGCGGGCTGGTGACCCAGTGGCCGAGCTCCGAAGCGCTGCCGAAGGGCCTGGCGCCGGGGCCCAGCTCCTCCCGGCCACCCCCGCGGTAGCCCAGGCCGTCGAAGCCGTCGGGGCGCCGCGGGTGCATGGCGGGAAGCAGACAGGAGGGACGGGGCAGAAAGGGAAGGGAACCGCTCCCAGTCGCCACCGACGGCAGCGAAGCCCACACCCAACAGCCCCAATCACCACTTCCGGCAGCGAAACCCAGGACCGCGCTCGGAGCCCACGTGATCAGTTGAAGGCGGGGCCGGCGGCGGGCTGGGCCAATGGCGTCCCTTCTCCTGCCCGTTTCGGGGAGGAGGGAGCTGGAAGGTGGTTTTAGCGGGGAATGACGCGCCTCCGGCCCCACAGCAGAAGGCGAACAAGAGCGCCCTCTGCTGCTGTGGCGGACCGGCCCGGGCGAGCGGAGACGTTTTGGGAAGGTTTTAGTGGCAATGGTCCATCTGGCCTTGGCTGCTTTTTTGAGGAGGTCTAAATGGAAACCTCGGTATCCTCCTGGAGCGCGGAGAAACTCTCTGCCAGCACAGCTTCCAGCCCTTTTCACTGCTGAACTCTCACCCTAGCCGCAACCAGTGAGACCCGAGCACCAAGGGCACACAGCTCCCTGCTTGCAACCCGAGTGGTGGAACTGGTAGCTGGAGCTGTTAATTGTGCCAACAGCGCCCACAGGTCTGAGCACAGGAAGGGTCAGAGAGCAGCGTATGGCTGGGGCAACCCCACCACTCCCATTCCGTGTACTTCCTCTCCTCTCTAATCTCATTGCCCCTAAAATGCTGTTTGATGCACAGCCTCCTGACTCAGGAGAAACAGGTATGAGTGGGATCGCCAGTAGATCCCCTTTGCGAGGCAGAGAGGTTTCTGACTTGAATCCATATCTGGCACTGGCTGAACATCTCTATGTGCTTAGTGCTCTCTCAGCTCCACCTGCGCTGAGAAGCCTGTCAAGATCTCCCACAAATAGGTCTTGGTCTGACCCACAGCTTTTCCTTTTTTATACACAAGGTTAAGCCATCATTAGTCCATTCAAGCGTAAATATAGCACAGGAGGCAGTAGTCATCCACCACTTTGTGCTTTTCTGTTGTTACAGCTCTGTCTGTCTCCACACAGTGTGCTTGGTGATGGTTTCTTCTACTACCTTTAAATGATAGTTTAGTTTTACCAGAAGAGCTTCAGTTGTTTTCTAGTAACCAAGTAAAGAGCTGGCATCTGCGTTTGACATGGCAAGGACAAAGTCCTGGAGTAAGAGCCATGCTCTACTACCATCTTTACCATGACGTTTTCCTTAACTGAAAGTCCAGTGGGAACATTGTGTTTTAGTGTTGTAATCTCAAAAATATGGACAGAAGAACCAACTTCCTCTAAATGCAGGTTTTAAAACACTACAGCTCTTCTTTGGGGTAAAGATAATTATCCATGTTACTTCTGTTTCTAAAACAAGATCAGCCTTGGTCAGGTGAATAAATCTAGTCTAAATTTACCCTCTTCTAGTTTAAAACCTTTACTATGCAATGTGCTATCACAACAGGCCCTACTGAAAAGTCTGTCCCCATCTTTTTTGTAAGCCTCCTTTAAAGTATTAAAAGGATTCAATAAAGTCTTGCCACAGCCTTCTCTTCTCCAGGCTGAAAAAATCCAGCTCTTTCAGCTTTTCCTCATAGCAGAGGTGTTACAACTTTCTGATCATTTTTGCGGCCCTTCTCTGGACCTGCTCCAAACAGGTCCATGTCTTGTGCTGAGGGCTCCAGAGCTGGACATAATACTCCAGATAGTGTCCAACTAGAATGCAGTGGAGAGGCAGAATCACCACTCCTAACCTGCTTGCCACACTTTTTTTGGTGAATCCCAGGATTTTGCTTTCTGGGCTAGAAGTCCACATTGCTGGCTTATGTCCAGCTTTTCATCCACCTCAAATACTTCTCTGCAGTATTGCTTTCAATCCTTTCATCCCTCAACCCATATTGATACCGGGAACTTCCCAAGCTCAGGTGCAGGACCCTGCACTTGGCCTTGTTGAATCTCATGAGGTTCACACAAGCCCTCTTCTCAAGCTGGTTCAGGTCATTATGAATGGTATCCCTTGCCTCAGGCATTTCAACTGCACCACTTGGCCTGCTGTCATCTGCAAAATTCCTGGGAGCGTACTTGATCCCACTGCCTATGTCACTGATGAAGATATTAGAATCATAGAATTGTCAGGGTTGGAAGGGACCTTAAAGATCATCTAGTTCANCTCTTGATGCAGCCAAGGATATTGTTGGCTTTCTGGGCTACAAGTCCACACTGACAGCTCATGTTGAGCTTCTAATCCTGCAGCACCCTCACAGAATCACAGAATCACAGAATCACCAAGACTGGAAAAGACCCCCAGGATCATCAAGTCCAGCCTATGACCCAATACACCACAACATCTAAACCATGCCACTCAGTGCCACATCCAATATTTTCTTAAACACCTCCAGGGACGGTGACTCCACCACCTCCCTGGGCAGCCTATTCCAGAGCCCAATCACCCTCTGCGTGAGGAAGTGCTTCCTAATGTCCAGTCTAACCCTCCCCTGCTGCAGCTTCAAGCCATGGCCTCTTGTCCTGTCACTAGCTGCCATGGAGAAGAGCCCAACCCCTACCTGACTACAACTTCCCTTCAGGTAGTTGTAGAGGGCAATAAGGTCACCTCTGAGTCTCCTCTTCTTCAGGCTAAACAGTCCCAGTTCCCTCAGCCTTTCCTCATACGGTTTCCCCTCCAGCCTTCACCAGTCTTGTTGCTCTCCTCTGGACCCTCTCCAGCACCTCAACATCTGCCTTGGTTTCAGCCCTGAAAAAAATATGTAAAATATTTGATGCATTATAATAGATTTGAATGGATATAAACTTCAGGTGACTTTTAGTGAAATATCCATGAAAGACCATAAAGATTACTTGTCATTTTTGAATGAGCAGTATTTGTTTTAGTGTCTAAATATAGATCTCTAGAAGAGAAGATGCAGGATACAGAATAAAAATTTATAAAGTAGAGGAAGCAGCAACAGTATTCACCCTGGCTGAAGAAGGAAATTAACATGTATAGAATCATAGAATCATAGAACAGTTACAGCTGGAAGAGACCTTGAAGATCATCGAGTCCAGCCTTTTTCCTAGCCCTATCACCCCACTAAATGATGCTCCCCAACACAACATCCAGCCGTCTCTTAAACACCTNATGTTCATCTGGCTGTCAATCAGCACCCCTAGGTCCCTCTCTGCCTGGCAGCTCTCCAGCCACTCCTCCCCAAGCCTGTAGCGCTGCTGGGGGTTGTTATGGCCAAGGTGCAGTACCCGGCATTTGGCCTTATTGAACTTCATGGAATTGGCCTTGGCCCAGCCATCCAGCCTGTCTAGATGCCGCTGCAGAGCTTCCCTACCCTCAAGGAGATCGACATTGCCACCCAGCTTGGTGTCATCTGCAAACTTACTAAGGGTGCACTCTACCCCCTGGTCCAGGTCATTAATGAAGATGTGGTTAATACGATGCCCACTAGGTTCTTCTTTTGGGCTGGGATGACTTCTTCCACCTCTAAAATTTTGGAATTGAAGCATGGGGAAAGTTTTCTCATATTTCCAGTGTACACTTTTACTCAGTACATTCTCCATGTTGGGCTATAACTGTCCCAACTTCTAAGCATACTGCTCATTTCTATTCCCTTAACATATCTGACATATAAAAAATAATTTTGCAGTCAGCTTTGTCAGAAATATACATTTACTTTAGCCTTTTTTTTTCCCCTTAAACTATTTCTGACTGAAACATAATGCCTGAGCATAATGTTGATACCTAAAATAACTTAAAATTAGATTTATTGCTAAGAACAGTTGACAGACTGGCTTGGCTTCCCAAGATCTGTCTCCACAGGACTAGATCTGTCCCATAGTCTGTTTGGATATCCCAAATTTACAGGACAGCATAATCCACAAAAAACCCCCTTTGTTTTATGAGCTTATTAAGAAAGAAAACAAACAAACATGACAAACAAGGGCTCATCCCCTTTACACTGACTTGTCTATCACGTGAATTCACAAATTCATCACTTATGTCTTGAGATATATCGCTCACAAGTTCTCTAATTCATAACTTGCAACTTAGAAATTGTGACTCATGCCTATGAACAATACCTAGCTGATGCTGAGAATGCTCATCCTTCCTCCTCAGTCATGGTGTGGGCATCCTCTGCATCATATTGGGAAGCACAAAAGCCTCAGTAGCCCTGCTGCTGTTGGATCTGCTTCAAAATTTTCAGTAAGCTGATGTTTTTACTTCTTATGGCTTGAAAGTTTGGTCTATATTATTTTCCATGAGTTCATAGATTCTCAAGAAACTGCAGATCAGCTTGCTAAGATGATGGCTGCAGGAGACAGCAAGCTGCATTTGATAATATATATACATAACGATCCCTTTAGCTCTTTTGGCCACCTGTCCTGAGACCTGTTGCCCTTGCTTTCACCTAATGGTGCTGCTCACAGCACACATCAGGCTTAGTATGAGCTGGGTTAGCTAAAAATCTGAGCAGGTGTTGAGTGAGCAGTTACAGCCAGGAGGCCCTCTTCAGGAAGGACATGATACGCTCCCATGGAATCACAGATTGTCCTGAAACAGAAACTCCAGGTGTCCACAGGCCCATTTACAGCACAGGCAAGGAAGTCATGGCCACAGGACTATTAAAGACTATTGTATAAAAGGCCATCTTAAAAGAGGACAGTTGAGAAGCAGAGATAGTAGCAAAGATAGGACCAAAGAAGCAAGAGGAGGTCAACAGCTCATGACACCAACATCCAGAGAGGCAAGAAGATCATGATCACAGAGCAATGGCTGCAGCAAAAGGAAACCAAGAAGCAAAGAGAGTGATAATTATTATAAAGACAATGACCAAACTAGGTACCTACATGTTTCTGCTTTTTTAACTTGAAAGATTGTCTGAGATGGCTTGAATCCTCAAGCAAGTGGAAAGTTCAGTCAACAGAACACAGGATACAAGCATTTAGTGGAAAGTCAGGTCTGCAGAGCTGGAAGGACCCTGTGGTACACACTATTGCTGTTACAAAAGATGTAGGTTAAGGACTTGATCAAGGGGTCATAGGCTTCTTTTGGAGGAACTGATAGAATGAGAACAGCCTGGTGGAAAAGGGAATTACAAAGCTCACCATAGGGAAAGAACACACAGATGAAGGAGTACACAAACCTAAAGAGAGAAAGTGATCCCCAGAAAACTTTAGTAACATTCAGTGACTGCTACACAAGGGTAGATAGCGATTTAGACAATACGGCAAGGAGTCAAAAGTGTAAGCAAAAGAAAAAAGTGATGAGAAGTTCAAGTGCAGAGAGTCCATGAAAGAAAAGTGACAGATATAGTGAGGCCACCAAAAAGCAAAAGCAGAAACACCAGAAACATCACGTGAGTAGCTCATCCTGTTTCCCCAGCAGTGAAAATATTTGACAATGATTGTGAGAAGGACCCACAAAAGACTGAACATGACAGCAGCATTATGTGGAGAGGCACAGCTTAGATAAATAAAAGGGAAAATGAGCCTCCATCTTCTTATCGAGGAATGACAGGTTGTAAAAGTATTTATAGAGGTGGCAAGGAAACTTGCTGCAGAGCAGCAGCCAAAAACTATGGTATTATTACCACAAGAAGTGACTTAGATGATGCATTAGAAATGATGATGTCAAATTTCAAGAAACAACAACTGATCAGTCTATTCATAGAGGTTACCATCAGTAATATTTATCACACAGGAGCTGTAACTTGTCTTGGTCAATGAGCAAAAACATAATCCTACAGTCAATTGCTTTTCCTAGGATATGCTAGGAATCCAGAAATATCCAAAAAGACCATCTTTGGCAATAAGACTGCAAAAGAGGCTTGTCAACAGATGCTGGTGTCTTGATTCACCAGGAAAAATAGAGTATTGTTAGTGTGTAATTTTTAAGGTTTCTCAGAAGAGGGCCTGGAAGTTGGAGTTTCATGAAGCTGTCCTATATTGTCATTGTTTGTTAAATGTATCCACAGAATATTTTAAAGTTGTGTTTAAAATAAAAATAAAAACAAGGAAAAACATCACTTGTTCTCTTTGAGAGGTATTTATTTCTACCTCCATGTGTAAGTGCAGTAACATTGTTCAGAGAGCCAAAACTGACCCTTTTTCTCCTTAGATGTATGTAAGAGGGTAGGCTGAGGCACTGATGCTCCTTGCCTCCCCTTCCAGCTGCACAGATGTGGCCCCCAGCAGCACTTCCCTCTGGTTAATTAAGGAAGATTTTGAATGTTAATTTACCATTACCTTTATTCCCTTAAGGAGAGTTGAAGAAAAACTCCAGGTGAATTTACTAGAGATGAGATAAGAAAAAGCTGCTTTAATGAGCATTATGCCCCTGGAATACAAAAACACACGTGCCCTCTGCCCCTGGGTCCATTATTTTTATAACAATGTCCGTCCAATCCCATTGCACCGCTTGTCTCAGTCCTGCCCTGAACCGCCCTCTGGCACACCCCTTCAGGAATTGGGTCTGGGGTCTGGAGACCCTCTTTACTTCCTCCTCTTCTGCGTTATGACACATACTGTCCTTTGGAGGCTTTCCAATGTTCTCTGTGTGAAGGTGCTTCTGCAGTGTTTATGTCCCCCTGGTGCCAGGCCTGGTGTTTTCCTACAACCCTATCTTGAAAAGAAGACTAAGCAGCTAACAAGGGAGTAGGTTAGAATGTGTAAACATTTAGCTGCTAAAGTTGCTACACAGAAATCCTAAATCTACAGTACTAATGTTAAAACTACAATAACTTCTAAAATCTACAAAATTAAAAGATCAAAACCAAAAACTCTGAGGCATCACTTTTAATAGGGTGCTTCTGTGGTTTGGGGTCTTACCCCCATACTCACACATTGTGATTCAGGATGAGAGCACGGATGTTTGAGCACTGGGAGGAGACCCGCCCACAGCCAAGGTCTATAGAGAAGGGAACAGCAAACTGGTTAACCTTTCCCCAGGTCTCTGTGGACCTGACCTTTACAGCATCCTTTATCATTTCCCAGTGGTAGCAGGTAGGATCACTGTCCAAAAAGCTCTTTCTCTCCAGATGCTTGTCTGCAAACATGCTCTCATAAGGAAATCTTCGGTTTGCATCAGAAGTTTACTAGTTATATAGACACACTCTGAGGCAGGAGTGAGCCCAAAGTACCAGCAACAGGTAGCCTGAAATTTTCAGCAGCTGCTCAAAATCTGGACTTGGATCTGTGACATCTTCATGCTGGTATGACTTGAGAGGGTAATTCATTTGGTACAAACCACCTGAACTTCAACCTTTCTAAGAGCAGCTGTTTGGCACCAGCTTTCTGAAAAGAAAGCTCTAAAATAGTCGTAAAACTTTCTGTTTCCTTTAGATATTTTGCAAGGCTCCCTTTGGCAAGTAGCAGGACATGGAGTTATGTGAGTTGTCAGCAGAAATATGAGCTGTACAGAAAAGTGGTCCAGAGAAGTGAGGTGGTTTAACTGAGGTGGGTAAGGATAGCTTTGATCTTAACCACAATGGAAGTTCCTTCATAAAATAAGATGCCTCTGATGTGGTGTCTTAGGATGTATTCATAGATGTCCTCTGGTTGGTTTTTTTCCCTACATCCAAAGTCAGAAGTAGTGACTACTACTATAGCTTGTTCTCCCAGTAGACAGAAGCAATCAGGCACAACCTGATTAATTTACACCAAGGTTGATGGGTTGACTGGTAAGTCACTGCTAAGGACACATTTTAGGTAGGAAGCATTTGTTGATAATAAATGTGTGCATGAACTAAAAATTTGCAGGGGGACATCCCTAAAAATTCTCTATACTTTGCACCATGTGGAAAGAGTAGAAAATGACAATGCTTATCTCTCCCATTTAAGGCTTTTAAGCAGGTTGCATCATTATTTCCTTTATATAAATATCCTGGAGGCAAGTAACCATTGCCAAGAGGAGTCTATGATTTAGATAGATTACTGGATGAAGGGGAGGAAGTCCTGTTTAGGGAACTGTAAACCATCAAAGGTTTGCTTCTATAAAGCATGCAGTAGCATCACTGCCTTAAATGAGTTGACTGTGGTAGTTTTCAAATATTTATGTTTTGTATGTCATTTGGGCTTACAATATTTAGAAAATGTGTCTCAGCATGTGGATTCATATTGTTAAGTGTTCAGGGGCAGCACTGACATGAGGGCTGGCCTGCTTCCTCAGTCCACTTACTTCTGCCTGCAGGCTAAGGCAGGATTTATGCTGCTTCTCAGCTGTATCAGTTCAACTGTTTGTGTGACTGTGGTATGAATTAGAGCAGTGAATTTCATGTGAAGCAGAACACACTTTAATTTTGGCAAACAAATAAACTGTCTGTGTCAGCCTCATTTAAATTTATTTGATCATTCCAAAACATATATTTGAATGGCGCTTTCAAGTTGTAGAATGAGAGTAAAGGCTAAGTATGAACAATGGGCAAATGCAGCTGGTAATGTCACACAGAGTTTATGATATTATATGAGTGTCATGCTTTTCTAGAGTTATTACTACATTTTTACCTTCAAAACACTGTCGTGGAATTTTGTAGTCTTGACACAAAATGTCACTGGAAATGAAAAAGAGAAATTACAATTCTGAATATGGTGCCTACAGACTTGCACTGTCTGTCCAAATCAATAGAAGAGAGCAAATGACATATTTTTGCTGGATTTTATTCTTACTGTATTAGTCAAAGGGAGGCTTGCAGCTGGAGAAAACACAACACACTGAAATGAAATGAACAAATAGCAGTCTCAGAGAGAACCTTAGAGAAATCACAAGGTTTCAAATTTCAAAATATCAGCCTTCTGCTGTAGCTGTTGCACTGCTGAAATGGCAGACATGGACTAGCTTTTACTGAAGGTTTTACAAGTTAAATCTTGTTGCCTAATATATCTAGTTTCTTTGTCATTGCCTCTTGTCATAACATGAATAAGATTGCTATATGAATCTTTGAATCTCAAACATTTCTATATTAATTTTTACTCTAAGTGCTTTCCACATTTCCACAATCCACAAGAAAAGAGTCCTGAATAATATGAGGTGAAAGCAGGTCTCCGCGAGAACGAAACAACATGGCCTCCCATGTGGAGTCATAAAGGAATGTGGCAGAAATACTTCCAGCTGGCTGGCCATCCTTCTCCTTGGGCTTTGTGTCATCCTCTGGGTTCCTGAAGAGGTTCTTGCTCCTATAGACACATTATGGAAGGAGGTCACACATGGTGTTTCGCAGTGGGAAAACACAAAGAAGGCAGAATATGTGTGGACAAGAAAGGATGCCCTTCAGATCTCCCTGCTCCCTTCCCACCCCAGCTGAGTCTTGCTTTTTCACCAAGCTTTTTATTTGCCTGCTTTCCAAACCTCCACACCCGGCCCACCTAGCCTTTAGCGTAGGAACACTCCTGGCCATGACCCCATCACAGTGAGCTTTGCTTTCCCCACAGCCTTGGCCATGGTGACAAGTCCAATAGCTCATGTGCAGGGGAGAGTGGTCCCACTGTGGCTGGGTGTCTCCTGTAGATGCTTGCTTCCTCACCTTGGAGAGGTTTAGTGGAATATACTGTAACATAATGTAATATAGCACAACACAACACCTATGTCACCAGCTTCAGTGCTACTAGCTGCTTCTGTGACCATCTGTGTCACAAAAGCATGTGTGAGGGGAAATCCAGACTATGACCCTCCTGCCCCTTTCTTTAAGCAGGGGATGGGGGGAGGATGAACTGCTTCAAAAAACCTGGGTTTCGTACTCAGGTTTTCTCCCTATACTCCTCCTGACTTCACTCCCCAGTTGGTAACTCCTGAATCAGTCTTTGGCTAGCTCTCTTCATTCCTTCACAGAAGTAGGGTGGCCCCAGTCCCCCTGCTTTCTCAAGTTTCCTCCATTTGTGGCTGCAATTTGGCAATAGAATCTTGTTCACATGCTCTGTTTCATCTTTGGCAGCATGAAAACCTAGCTCCATGTTATGCCTCTGATCCTTGAGTGGCATTTAAGCATCGTTACCTCTACTTTTCCTACCATTGATAATCTGATTTTAATCAATTTAGGAAGGAACATTACTTGCTTTATGTGTTAAACAGGTTTAAAATGCTATTACTATAGTAAGAAACCTCAGGGATATAATTTATTATTGTGAGAGAACCTTTTAGAATTAGTTCAGCATAGTAGAATAAATACATACATAAGGCCACATCAGTAAATTTAAGGTGTTTTTCTGAGTTTATTGTGTTTATGCTCTCTTGTACTGTAATTTTATTTCCTGCTAATAGATCTAATAGAAAAGTGATTGAAATATGACAGGGGAAGTAGAGCACCACAGTATGTGAAAAAATATTTCACATTTCTGTAAAGAGGCTTTTAAATTTTTGGAGTGCCTTTAGTACATCAGCTTGCAAACCCTTATTCCTATTAGCAAGTTTACAAACATACATTTACCGAAATGATTGGAAGATCAAAATCTATTTTTAGAACTTTTTTCTGAAAAAAGAACACATACATTTTATAGCATTTGTGCAAGTACTTGATGTACTTTGTCGTTAAACTATCTGATTGGCAACCATTTAACCATGAGGAATCTTAATAATTAAATGCTGAATATTAACCCAAGGAAAGTTAACAAGTAAGTACAACACTTGAATATGTACAATGTGCAATAGTCCTTAGATGACAGAAATGAAATAAATCCTGTAATGTCTATATTTTTATGCTATAATTTTCTTATTTTTTGGCAATTGATGCTTATTTATTTCAAGAAGAGCCTGAAACAAAAGATATTCTGCACAGACATTAATCAAGCATAAGTCCTATTTGTATCACTGGAGACAAGCATATAATGCTTCTCTGTGTAAACGGGTAACACAAACTAGAGGAACTAAGAAAAATCTTAGTTAACACCTAAAATGGTACTTCTGCTATAACAAATTGAGCTTAGACTTAGGAATGTGAAACTGTTCAATATGACATTATCCTTGTGTGACATAGACATGAGAGGGAGAAGATGGCAAACCCCAAAATTAACTCACTTGTAATTTCACTTGCAATTTCATTGGTCTTTTACTATTTTGCTCTCTTACATTTTTGGAGGAAAAGAGGCAGTTAATTCTATTTACCTTGGTGACCCTCATACTAACTAATACTTTCTACCTAAATTTTTTCTATCTGTCAATTCCACTCACTATTTTCCTCAGCGATTAAAACAATTTTTTTTTAATGAACAAGTATAGTCGTTATGAGCTGAATGTCTCCTTATATACTCCCATTGAATGTAAGGAAGTCATAGCACTATGCAACTGCCATCTTATAGTCCTCTGTCATAGTGAAATCCAGAATGTTTGGAAGTATCACTTTTTTTTAAAACTATTAATTTTGTTTTCCTTTTTTTTTCTTTTTATTTTTTTTCTTCCCTCCAGAACATAGAGAGTTAAAAAAAAAAAAGGTTAAGATTTGTGGAGATTTTACCAAGTGCTGTAGGAACTGATTTAGGATGTCTCTATAAATTACTGTTCTAATCATCCAACAGATAAACTGGGATAAAATTGAACAGGGTTTTTTTATCCTCACTACCAAAGGAATCCTGTCCCAGGCAGAATCATGAAAACAAACCCAAACAGCACTTAGCACAGTGCTGATGGATGACCATAAACTGCCTGCAAATGCTCCCCCTGTTACTGAACACACTCATGCCTAAACCACACACATATTTGTCAGGGGCATACAGTGCAGAAGCACATATTACCCATTTGCATCTCTTAGACGATCCTTAACAGCAACCTGTCATCATCTCTAAAGGAAAATGCCCAAGTGTTTTGCGCACAGTTGGCTATCTCATAGACAGTGACGGGCTATGTAGCGATGGCCGAGGGTTGAAACAACAGGTGTGAAGATGCACTGGTAGCTGCAGACCCAACCCCGCACACAAGCGGTTCAGGACATTGGTCGCTGGAGACTGACCTGGAAATGACAGTCTCTTTCGGCAGCATCCTGAATGACCAAGCAGACTTTTTAAGGAGGGCCCTGCTTGCTTCACTTGGAGAAGGGCCTAGAAAAGGTTGTCTTACCAAAGCTCATCTCCCTCTTCACCTGGTTGGTTAACCACGGCCAATGGGCATCTTCCTATAATGCGGTCACACAAAGATTAAGAGACAAAGGCATACAACTGCCTCTAAAGGTGTCCATAAACTAACTCTTNAGAGGAGCAGCTCATCATCACTAATACTATCTCCCAGCAGAGAAACACTTTGAAGACAACCTGCATGCATCCTAGATCTAAGCATTGGCATCTCATCGATTATATTTTAGTGCATCGAAGAGATGACCAGGATGTCCAACACACTTGTGTAAAGCCTAGTGCAGAATGTCAAACAGACCATCGTCTTGTGCACTGTAAACTCAATTTCTATCTTAAGTTCAAACCAAAAAGGGGTGGTCTCACAAAAAGGAGATTTAACATTAACAATCTCCAATCAGCCACAGTGAGAGTTTTCAGGCAAATCTCCAAAACAGACTTGAAAATCATCCTATAGATTCTACAGATGCCTCTCCTATATAATACTTTGGCATCATATTAAAAGCAGCATTCTGCAGTCCTCTGAAGAATCCCTTGGGTTCTCCATTAAGAAAAACAAGGATTGGTTTGATGAAAACAATCAAGAGATCCAGGAATTGTTGAGGAAGAAGAGATCTGCTCACCA
>VWZO01007233.1:0-23131 GCA_013396975.1 Bucco capensis
GTTTAAAATAGATAAAGTTAATGGCCTCAAGCAGAGCTTCTGTCCTCTATGGATAGAAGGGGATGGGCAGGGGATCTCTGGAACAAACAATCAACCTAGAAGTAGAGGAGGAGATGGAAGCAGAAGTTATGTGTCTTTAGTGTGCTAGCAGCTCCTGCCCATCCTGGGAGAAGGAGATAGATATGCACTGAGGAAAAGAACAGATTAGCAGTTCTGAGCCATGGGAGGACATAGGCAGGAGAAGCAGAGGCTAGGAAAGTATCCCTACTGACATCCACTGCTATAAAGCCTGCTGGATTATCAGGATCAAAGTGGGAGACTGATGTGAGGAAGATGAATTTCTCACTGCTTTATGGAGAATGAGGGTCATTTTGCATTGACACTCTATCTGTGAGGCTGCATGTCACCTGATAAAAGCTTGTGCCAAGGTCTTGAGAAAACCACCAGTCCTTGGTGGCCATAAATGAGCATCTCTGGGAGACAGTTTAAAATAGCTGCAGCTGATGGGTTCACATGGAGCTGCTGTCCTTAAGGGATGGCCAGAGATGATCTGAGCTCAAATGCAGCCTTCCAATAAGAGTGGAGCATATGGCTGAAAATATTCCCCATCAGAAACTCTTTAATAAAGTCAAATTCAACAGTTCACGCTGTAAGCTCCTGTCAAGGTCCTCATCATAGAAGGAATCATCTGAACCTTGCTGTTAGGGTCTCATTACTGTGGTTTTATAGGCTTTGCACTATAGGCAGCAGCACAGCTCTACAACATTTCAGCACAGAGGGTGGTTTTAGGATCAGAGCCCAGAGAGGTAAAGTCCAATCTTAGCTATCTTAAGAGGCAGACAGCAGTGTGGGATCATGGGATGTGTCTACTGTGACACCCTACAAGGCATCCTGCAAGACACTGGCCACCTGGAGGTGATTTTAAACGAGCAGCAGGCACTTTGAGGGCCCTGAGGGACTGATTAGGAAGGAAGGCAACATATGGCTATGTTGCTCAGCAAAGCAGCGATGGAGTGCAGTTGGCACTGCATCTTCAGCTACAGCAGATCTAGCATATATTTTCTTAGGCTATGGTCCCAACTGAGATGTAAAACACCCTGGCTGGTGAGTGTTTCATTGTCATTGTCTCCTGCTGGAGCTATTCTGCTTTAAACAACTGATTTGTCCATCAGGAGGAGCAGGGACTTGTATCATTCCCTTGGCATCTCAGATGGAGGCAGAGGGCAGTTAAGGAAGTATTTAGGCTGACCACCAAGGAAATCTATCTGCCAACATAAAGCAATAAAGCTGCTGACAAAGGAAAAGGGAACTTTTCTGCAACATAAAAACTCAGTTCAGAAAATGTCATGAGAAAATTCTTCCACGTTACCTGTTGGTAACTTCAGTGCAGTGCCACTGGCACTCAGAAAACCCTGTAGTAATCTAGTGGGCTGTCTTAACCTGGAGATGTCTAATCCTAAAAGTGGATAGGTTTATACAAATTCCATCCTAGTACATTTCCATTTACAGCACTAAAATCTCCCCAGAAGGGGGATTTGTGCATCTGTCAGAGATGAGAATCAGCCTAGGAAGTTATCACCTCATTGCTCTCTTTTATAGGATACAGTCGTTGCTAGTGCTAACATTATGCACCTGACTCTAATTTCCCTTCCCTTTTGCCACTTGCTCATTTTTTCCTTTCTCTTACCCAGAGGTGTCTCAGCCTGCCCACCCCACTCCCCTGCTCTTTAACAGGAGCCCCTCAGCTGCTTTGGTGGGTGATAGAAATGTCACCCTGAATGTCATCTCCTTGGTCAGCTCTTCCTCCTGATGTTTGCTGGGAATGTGAGGAGCCTGAGTAACAGCACAACTCACTCAGCAAAGACCTGCTCAACCCCAAATAAACGTTTGCTACTTTACCTGTCCCTCTGCTGCTGTTAACTGGGCTGTGCTCCTCTGGAGGTTCACTCACTGACATTTTGCTGGAAACCCCTAAGCAAGCTGTTGTCCTTGTAAGGCAGACTGCGGAATCATCAGTTGTCAAAGCCCTTTTGGCAGGTGAAACAGGACACCAGCTTCTCTGTCCATACAGTGACTCTGAACTGTACATAGACCAAACCCTACTGAAATTCAGTCTCTGAAAGGAGGGGCAGGATTAGGAGAGAGGAGGGCTATCAGAACAGGGAATAGTTGCCTCCAAATGTCAAGTCAGTGCTCACAAAAGGCCACAAAAAGGCAAACTGTGTCAGAAATTATGACCATCAGCTGAAAGCAAACCTGGCCTCTGCAATCATGAAGGGTACAGAGAGAGATGACAACACTGCTGGGAGCACTGGAGAGACAAGCTGTCCAGGCTGTGATCTTTCACTTTGGGAACGGAACAACCAGGTGGGAAGAAGATATGTTTACATAATGTTGTAAGTAGTGTGAAAAAGTGAAATTGTTCTTTCACCAAGCATCCAATGTGCATTCATACACAAAATGCCAGCTGGACCTTGCTCCAGGCTGATATGGCTTTCTGCTTATTCTCAGAGTTATGAGATTATCTCTGCATGATATTTTTTTTTCCTGCTCTGGCTTTCTGACAGCTGAGTAAGCCTTACAGATCCTCATTGTTTTCAGCCAGGAGATGGAGGCACAGCTGCTGTTTCACATCCTCTCAAATGGGCTGAAGCCAAGTTTTGTATAGCAGCTGGAAAGTCAAATTTTTTGTGACTAAAATTCTCTGAAGACCTGGGGAATGGGAAGAAATGGAGTAAAACAAACCTCTGCTGTTTAAAAGAAGCCTGGTGTAGTCAAGCAGTGTTAAGAAGCAGAAGGTAACAATCACATAATGATCACAACAAAATAGCTTTGCCTGTGCTAACACTCTTCAAGGCCACATCGCCACCACAGGAAGGCATATTGGAGCAGTAGGGAGTGAAATAGCTGCTCCTAGAAAACACAACCACAACTTTTCCCCACCTATCCCACCAGCTGCAAGCCTTGGACAGTTAGTGATCTTCCTACACTTACATGCTCAAGCTCAGCCACTTCCACCTTCTCCTTCAGGAACAGGATAGCCCCAGTGTCTGGCATCAGCACTGCTGAAAAAAGCCTTGCCTCAAGACCTGTTGATCAGCTCATAGGCAGCAGTGCAAGGGATAAGGTAGCTTGGAACAGCATCAGACCAGTTTTAATTAGGAAGCATCCTGGTGCTGTAGGACCTGTCTGAGGGAGACTGGTCAAACAGAAGACAAGGGGAGCTGCTGTTTGTTCTGAATGGGTTTGCTGTGCAATCAGTTTCTTTCCTACTACTGACTAGGCAGGATGTTCTTCCTCTGGAGATTTTAAGGGTATATATAAGGTAATTCCTCTGAAAATGTGTAACAGATACAGCAGTTGAACAGAAATCTTTGAATTTCTTGACACCAGCTCATATTTGGTCCTTAGAAAGGAAAGGAACCTAACTTTAGAAGCATGTCCAATAAAAGCTGCTTGTCACCATGTCTGTCATCTGTGTGACATAGCATTTAGCGATGGTAATACTTCACAGATTGAGATGTATATGTAACCACTGAACAGATGTATATCAATTCTGTTATGGAATATTTACAGTGTTTATTAGGGTCTGGAGACTAGCTGACCCAGGAAGCTTATTAGGTTGAAACAGGGCAGAGTAACCACCAGTAATTGACTACCACATGCAGGACTGACTTCATTTCAGCTTAGCTGTGATGTGTGTCTGAGATGAACCACATCCATGCAGACATTCCCCTTTCCTCCTGTAGCCCTGAGCACTTCTCAGTTCCTGATCAGGGACCCTGATCACCTGAGGAGCAGGAACTGAAGTGTGTCCCCCAGGCACAGGGGACACATCTGAGCCTGCTCTCCAGGCCATCGACCCACAGGAGGAGATTTCCTACCACAGCAGAAGTGGAGAGCTCAGAGCTCTCTCCCTCCCAAGGCTCACTAGCAGGGTATGTGAGGGGATCCCTGTCAGAGGGGATGTCTGCTCTATCCCACGAGCTCTACAGGATCCATGTAGGGGGACAAGTAGGTCACTGAGACCTGAGAAGGCCAACAGTTTCTTGGTCTTCATATAGAGATAGTAGGAAGGTGCTTGTGCTTCTGTCTCCCACTGTTAGCAGTGACACAGAAAATAGAGTTGTTTCCCATGTGTGCCTGACTTGGTTTGTGCTCCAGTCACATGACTTTTTTTATCAGCTTGAGGTGGTTTGTGCTCTAGAAGGCTTCACTACACATGTGGTGTGGAAGGTAGGTATCTGGAGAGACTGCCATGATAAGAAATGTCTCAGGTGTGAGAGTCTGCATGTTCCTTTGGTCTCACCCAGTACAGCCATTCACAGAATCACACAGAATGGTTTGGGTTGGAGTGGTTTAGATGTTGGGTGTATAGGGTCATAGGCTGGACTTGATGATCCTGGGGGTCTTTTCCAGTCTTCGTGATTCTGTGATTCTGTGAGTGGACCTTTACAGATCATCTAGTCCAAACCCCCTGCCACTGACAGGAGACATCATGTAATCCTATTTTCTTCAATGTTATGTTATGGTCAAAGATAACACACAGTGGTGACAGTGATGTGATTGCCCTCAGGGACTGGGTTTGCCTTTAGTTTGTTATGTGTTTGTATATATTTCATTTTGTTGTTATTATTATTTTCATTGAAGCTGTTTTAGTTTTCTGTCCCAACTAATAACTCTCTCTCCCTTATTCCCTTTTTCTTCCCATTTGGGAAGGGAGAGGGGTTCACAGAAAACACCTGTCACTCATCTAGTGGGTGGCCCAGCCCACCTTGACACTGACAAGTGGTACCTAGTGACTCAGAATGAAACAGGCTTGTGCCAGATCCCTAAATTTCTGTAAGGGGGCTGGGGAAATGTTCACTAGCATGAAATTACCACCCTAAATGTGTCCAGCCTGTGATAACAAGAGGAGCCTCCTGCACTCTGCCTGCCCTGCTGCTCCTCACATGGTGGAAGCTCTTTCAGATGTGATGTGATGCACTCTGCTTCCCCAGTGAGTTCCAGAGTTCTCCGACTCTGCCTGCATGTCATGCTGATCTTCAACGACAGAAGGCTACCGAAGCCTCTTGCTGCTGAGAGCATTTCCCAGGTGACACAGCTGAGCAGTGGCATTCTGCAACTGGTGTTCTGGAGGGTTATACTGTGACAAGTTGCATGGAATTTACTGTCTTCAATGATGCAGTGAGAGAAGAGATCCAAGCCTAGTGATCCACTTGAGAAAAGCTGTTTTTCAGGACTCCAGGAAAATCTCTGTTTCTCAGCACAAGACGTGAAGCTGCAAATGCCTTCTCTGCTTAGCTCTGAGCAATTGTCTACTTTGAATGGATAGACAGAGCCTTTACATTAAAGCCACAGAAATGCTGTTGTGAAGGAATATCTGGAGGTCTTTAGTTCAGTCTCCCACTTCAAGCAGTTCTATTGACCATGTTGGTCAGATCACTCATGGCTTTGATCAGCCAAGTTTTTCAGACAGAGGCTCCACAACATGTCTGAGCAGAGTGTGCATTTTCTGCACTACTCAATAGTCAAGAATTCTCCTGATGTCTAACTGGAGATTTTAAAGCAACAATCTGTGGTCATTGTCCCTTGTTACACAGTCTGATACTCATGAAAAAAGCTTTGCACATTGTCTTTGTTACTGTCCCTCACGTCCATTAGCACTTTCTTCCTCAGACTAAACATGTCCTTAAACTCTCTTTAAAACATGAGTTTTCTAGACCCTCACCCACCTTGCTAGCCTTCTGCTGGACACTGTCCCATTAGTTCACATCCCTTTTGAACTGGGGAGCCTAAAACTGAACAAACCATTTTGGATGAGCACTCAGCAGTGTCAAGCCAAAGGGATAATAGCTTTATACAGCTGACCACACTTCTAATATCACATGGCACTTGGTTTGTCCTGTTTGCAGAGATATTCATGGCCATCATAACCCTAAAGTCCTTCCTTTTGGTGGGCAGTCTGTTCTAGTTAGAGGAGCAGAGAGCCTAAGAGTAGTTTCCTGGGTAAAATCACCAGTTTCCCTATTGCAAAACCTCCTGCCATACAGGTACATTCTTATGGTTCCAGTTTTTGGGTGTGACAACCCTGAACATGCAGGAAAGGGAGGTTCCCTCCAGCCACCACAGAGCAGTCTGTAGGTACTTCTGCATCTCTCCAGTATGGCTCTGCTGCCTAGCTAAAAACGGCCTTCTCACTCCTTGCCTCTCAGCTAACCACAGGGATCAGGAGAAGAAAATACACATCTTATGAAGGGGCAGAAAGGGAGGCAGGTGCCTGATCTCTGTCTCAAGAAAGATCTATTTTCAGGACGGCTGAATCCTTTCTCCTCTGGGGAAGTGTGTGCCTGGCCAACACCCCATTTCTCTGCAGGACAGTCTGTAGCCAGAGATGACTTTCAGTTCACCTCTTCTGCTCTGTGCTGTGCTTTGCTTCTGGTCCCAGAGGAGTCCAGCCCTGCAGAGATGGAAATAGGATTGACAGAGAATTAATGGCTGTCAGGAAACATCACATTCCTCTTTTTGCATTGAGGCACTTCTTTATCAGATGCCTTCCTGGAGACATCTCTCCTTGGCTGCACCTGGTACAGGACACAGGGTAGAGCTTTACCTGATGGAATTTACTGAGATCTGCAGAGTTAAACTACAGTGAAACTTCAGATTAAAACCTGCTGCTTTGTGAGCGGCTTTGTAAGAAGCCACTGTGCCAGTGTCACCTAAGTGATAGCTGGGTGTGATAGGTGAGCTTTAGAAATTAAACCAAATCCACAGCAGATGCTCAGTAGCTTAGAATCTTCTCCAGGAATGCTTTTGCCAGCTGAACAAACACCTCAGTTTATTATTTATTTTTCATGAGCTAAACACTGAATGCTGGATTGCTCTCCCTTCTTTTTTTTCCCCCCAGTTTTTTTCTCCTTCAGCCTCCACAAACTTAGTCCAATTATGAGGTGTCTTTCCCCTGTAGATGTTCACTGGGTGTTCAGATACTACCTATGTTCACTGGGGGTTCAGATACTACCTCTGTTCACAACACATGCTTGGCATTTCCTTAAAAAAGATATTTTAAAAACACCTACTGAAAACACTAAAAGAAAAGTTCTTGGTTTGCATGTTTTGTTTAGCTAACTTGGAAGGAGAAAAAAGAAGATGCATTCCAGTTGAGAATGACAAGTGGAAGTAGTCGATGTTTTAACATTTTGTCTTCTTGTTCTGACTATCTGAAAGAGTTTTTCTAATGCTAATTTTTGCAGAGCAGCTGCTAGAACAGCCTTGGTTCAGTTTGAATGGCGCTGGACTGTTTGCTGCTGAATTCAGCCAGTCCCCTTTACCCCTGCTGGTCTGAGCCACCAGGATTGTTTTTGCATTACAATGCAGCTGACAAAACAGTAAGCAAACACACTTGGTGTCATCTAGAAATGCTGCTTCATGGTGTAGGGAGTGTTATTTAATGTGAATATATAAGTTTTAGCTGAACTCAGTATGCAAAGTGCTCTTAGTATGAGAGCCACATGTCCACATACAACATTATGGAGAATTTTGCTGGATTTCAGTAATCCTTTGGGCTCTTGAATGATTAATACTAAGCACTTCTCAGGGATTTCACTCCAAGACACCAAGCAAAGCCCACATACCCATAGTCACATGTTAACTTCGGGGTTTATAATGATGCTGAGGTACTAATACAAAGCTATTAGTGTAGACATAGGTCAATACCTCAGTAACAGTAGATCATTCTCTGAACTTAAGCCAGCATATATACTCACACAGTGGATTTAAATATGCCCAAAGAAACCTTTGGCCAAAACAGGACCTCCTCCAACACTTGATGCAGGGTTAGGTGGGACAGTATGTCCTGCAGCCCCTCTACACCCTGGTCAATCAGGCAGCTTTCCCAGTCTTCCTTGTAGGATATGACTGCAGTTTACTGAGTTTTCTTCTGTAAATCCTGTAGCATCCCTCTGTATGCAATGCTGGAGGTGATCACAGGCATAGCATGTCCAGACTGCCAGAACCCAAGGAGAATAGACTGAGAGAAAGTTTCTTCATTGTTGGCCCTGGGGACAGGGAATCTGCTCCTTCCCATTTCACTGGAATAGCACTCTAGCTGCCATTTCTTTGTGTTAACGTGATAGGAAACCTGCCAAATTCACAAGACAGCAATAATGGTTCTTCTACTGAATGAGGCCACAAATTCCTATCCCTCAGGATTCAGGATGTCTATTTCTACATGACTACTATGGCCCTGTATTGAAAATGGCTTCAGTCAGAGTGGGCCAGAACCACTATTACAACTGGATCCTGTGGGCTGGTAGTCCTACCATCCAGGACTCCAAGGATCCACCAAGGATCAAGGAAAGACTAGCTTCAGTTAACTGGATAGTCCAATATTTGAGATAGTGAAGGCCAAGTCCCTGAAGTAGACAACAAATTGTTTGTTCTTTAAGCCAGCATAAGTATTCTTACCTCTGCAGATGTGATATTGAACCTACAGGCATCTCACCCTCTTTGTATGAAGGCATGGAGTTACTGGGGGAATGTAGAGGTGCCTGTGTACTTGAGTTGCTCTGCTTTAATGCCACCAAAGGTTTTTATCTGAAAGCCCGCACGTTTGCTTAATTTGGTTAGCTATACTGGTAAACACGGCAGTGAGACTTGAAGTCTTCGTGATCCTGCAATTTCTAGGGCCCATTAAACATGAAGAGTTATCTGTGCTACAGATAGTGTGTAACTGGGCAAAACTCAGAGGTCAGTACTGGGTCCAACAGCACAAAGTAAGTGTAAATTCCTGCCCCTGTGGAGGAATCACCTTGTGCACCAGTACATGCTCTGTGCTGACCACCTCAAAAGTAGCTTTGCAATAAAGTACCCGTGGGTCCTGGTGGATACCAAGTTGAACATGAGCCAGTAATGTACCCACATCTTGAAGCATCTGTGGCCATGGCTATGTCTGTGACACAACAGTTATCCCTCTGAATGGATTGTGGCCCAAGGATAAATCCATGCTAGAGAAGGAACACCTCAAAGCAGTTGTGGCTGTGGATAAGTTGATGCTGCATAAGGGACACCTTGAGGGATCAGTGGCTGTGCATGAGGTCATGCTGGAGTACCTCAATGGGTGTGTGGCATGGATAAACCCATGACAGAGCAGGGACTGTAGGCATGGGTAAAGTCATGTAGGAGCAGGGTTACTTCTGAAAGGACTGTGGCTGTTGGTAAGGCCACACTGGAGCAGGTGTATCTCTGAAGGGATTGTGGCCCATGGATAAGGCAACACTGGAAAAACTGCACCTCAGAGTGACTGTGGCTGTGGATAAGTCCATGCTGCAGATGGTATACCCCTCTAGAGATTGGGTTACAGATAACCTGCTCACTTGGAGCAGGTACCCCTGTAAGGGACTGCAGTCTTGCTGATAAGTCCAAGCTGAGATGAGGCAAGGCAATGAGTTCAATGCAATATTTAAATCCCCTGGCCTAGTTCAAAGGAATCAGAGGTGGAAACTGTGATGGAAATGCCTTTAAATTGTTGTAACCCAGGATTTGACCTTCTATCTTTATACATCTCATCAACGTATATAAATATCTGAGGGCAGGGTGCAAAGAGGGTGGAGCCAGGCTCTTTTCAGTAGTGCCCAGTGGCAAGACAGGAAGCAATGGGCACAAACTGAAACACAGGAGGTTCCCTCTGAACTTTTTCACTGTGAGGGTGACTAAGCACTGTCACATGTTTCCTGGAACTGTTGTGAAGGCTCTATCCTTGGAGTTATTCAAAAGCCATCTAGATACAAAAATCTCTCCTTCATTGCTATGATCCGCTTCACAACCCTTTTCTGAGATTTAGATGGCTCTGAAAAACAAGAATTTAGGTTTCTAATACCAGGGGGACCTATTGATAATTAAATTCAATCCCCAAGGCACTTCTGAGTGACTGTCCATATCTGCTTCCCTTTCAATCTAAATCATCCCTGGGCTGACTGTACACCCAGAGCTGTCTGTCCATGTGCCTCACTCCTGTCTTGTCCTGGTTTGAAAGGACAAACTCAGAAGGAAGCCCCTTTAAGAGCCTCCCCCTTCCCCAAAAGGAAAGAAATCACTGCACACTGGGAGTGAGTTGTAAAGAATAACTTTTTAACATAGAAAAATATATAACAGTGAAAATATAGGGTGTTACAAACCCTCCCAGTCNACCTCTGTGCTCACCAGGGGCTGCCCCCTCTGCGGCTCCGCACAGCTCCATGCTGGGCAGGCACCACCGGGGGGGGCGCAGGTCACTTTGCCGACCCACCGCCATCGGCCCCGCTCCTACCCACGTGGCCACGCAACTCAGCCCATGGAAAGGGCTACCACCCACCAATAGTTCACAAACAGACACATTAACGGTCGGGGGGGGTGAAGGGGGAAAAGACGGATACGTCGGTCATTTACATACCCTATAACATGCTTGTTCCACGGTCTGGTCCACATCCTGCACGACGCAACAGCAAAACCCAGAATAGCTCTACTAAGAAGATTGGTTTTGACATTGACCACTGGCAAGGCAAATATTTTCAGTCCCCAGTCAGTTGATCTGGCCTAGCAATGTCTGAAGAGCCCCTGTCACATCCTGAGGGCACCTTGTCCCAGCGTGACAGCACTGTATAAGACAGGCTTGATGTGTACCACTGAGAGCAGGACCCCATAGAAAAGCACTAGCAACTATTCAATACTAGAGGATGCTGCCTTTAGAGTGTATATGTTACAGCTTTTCTGGGAATGGGAGACTAGAGCTCCCTCTTCAATCTGAGGGGAGAATACCTCCAGTTCTCATGCCCCAGAAAAGGCCTCAGCCATCTACTGCTTTTCCTGCATGGTCTTCTAAACCCAGGGCTCTGATCTGCCGAGACCTTTCTGTTTCCTCCTCAGCCAGGACCGCTAGCCACTGGGGTGCTGGACACCACGTGGCACCTCAGCACCCCAGGGACTCATCTGCTGGAGCCTCTCAGAGCAATGCTTGCTTGGTCCCATGCTGGGGAGCACAGTTGCAAGCTGGGTCCCACTGGAGGGAGGTAGCCTCACCAGCACCCCTTGGTTCCATCTCCCCAGAGAGGCAGGACTTTGCATGTACCCCTGTGCTCACCTTTTCCCTCTGGCTAGCTCTGGGCTCCTCCTGGGCACGGGGAAGGCTGTTTCTATCACCCTTTTCATGTCATGTGCATGGAGCCCAGCAGTGAGCTCTGGGTTTGGGCTCCAACCAAGTGGATGCTGCAGTGCTGCAGCCCTCCTTGGAATGGGCTTTATGAGCTCAGGATATTGCCTGACGCTGGATGTAATGTCAGATGCATGAACCATTTTTCTAACTTTGCGTATGTATTATCCACTGAGCACTTTTAATAAGCAAAATGTCAATGACGAGAGGAGGAATGTGTTTAAATCTGACAGGGTTTAAAGCAGCTCATATGACAGTGCCTTCCTCCTAAAACTAGATCAGACTCTCCCCAGGAGCTACAGCAAATTCCCCTTCCCCCTACTCTATCAGCACTGACAGGCATGCCTAGCACCCCCAATGCTCTGGTAAAGGTTTCACTGTGGTTTTTGAACTCTGCAAATCTGTAAGTGTGCAAGATATTTGTGATGAAATGGAAACGCTGAATGGAGGATGTATTGGGTGCAGAGCATCTGGGACTGCCTGCTGAGGTGAAGTGTTTCTCCCTGTGTCTATTTATTTGTACAGGTATGTCAGACCACAGGATTTTTCTCAGTTGTAGATAGGAAAAAACCTTTTGGGGCCATTTGTAGATCAGAATTATCTTTCCTAAGGTTATAGGTATGGGAACACATAGATAAGCTAAGAAGCTGCCAGCAAAATGAAGGAGCATCTCTTCCTCAAGGCACTGACCTGCAGATCAGAAGTCTCATATAACCCCTCCCACAGAACAAGGTGGTGCACAGGCTCACAGGAACACTTCTTGGAGAATCTCTCACTTATTCACAGTTTGAAGTGTGTGTCTGTGCCCAGATTGTTCCTGATATCCCTGAAGCAGACTCGCATTTCTGTTAGAGGCACCAACTTAAAAGCTCAGTTAGAACCCAGCCCCCCACTGCTGCACCATCCTGCTGTGCCTGTCACCCTTCTGAACTGTTTACACATCTGCACTTCTGCTTTCAGAATTTTACCATCACAACTGCCAAAACCTTTTAATAATGAAAATTTATCTTCTAGCATCCTGTTTTATCTATTGTACAGCTGGGATATCTATGGCACAGACATTCCAAGCAATCCACCCTGGCTCATACAGTGAGTCGGTGGGAAAGCCAGCAATAGAATCCATAAGTCCTGCATCCAAGTTCTCTAAGTGCCTTGACTAATCCAGATTCCCTCCTTAACACCCTTGTCAAATTATTTATAGGAGATGCATTCATATAGTCAGTAAGACATCAAAATTTTCTAATTATATCTAGTCATGTCAAATGACAATTATGCCCTTAGTTCAGTTTGCCAGACAATGCTTTACCAAAGAAGGTTTGCCAAAAATGCTTTGCCCGAAGAAAGAGTAGGCATCTGTAGCATCTGCAGACCAGATCATATAAAATGTGCCTGTGACAAGCCTGCCCTGTCTCCAGGGAAAGCTTCAAGGTAAGTGCATGGGGTCTGCAGGCTTGCAGGAAGAGGATGGTGCTCTTCTGTGCCACAGCATTTCTGCTGCCTCCAAAGCTCATTTCCAGGAGAGCACTCAATGCCTCCAGTTTTCCAATCTGTTTTCAAGGCATCTGCACATTTTCACTCTGGATTTCTGTGCAGCAGCAAGTAGGGAGTTGCTCTTTCTGTTTTACAGTACTGATCAGCTGCCAGCCTGCAAGCCATCCATCTGGTGTCACAAGAGGTAAGAACCTGATTTACTAATTCCTAGAGGGCAGAGAAAGATCCTTTTGGGTGAGATTTCTGTTTCACCCTTTATTCAAATCGTGTGATTACAGTAGAAGGTGGTAGGGTGCCCAAGGTGTTCAAGTAGCTGTGTTTGAAGGCTCTGAACACTGATGGCAGACCAAAAATTCTCCAGATTCTTCACCTCTGCTTAACCGATCTAACAGGGAGTGAGGAGTGATGGCTTCCCATCTGTGCTATGGCAGCAAGTAGAATTGGACCAAGATGAACACAACAGGGAAATGTGCAAAATTCTGCATTCTGCCTGAGATTGTATGAATTAATAAATCATCTGAGTATACAGACCTTCTAACCACCTTTGTAAAATGTCAAGGCTCTCTTAGATACTCATTTTCTTACGCCAGACAAAAAAATATTTTATACATAATGAATACAGAGTGGGAAAAAAGTTAGTGGTGTAGCTAAACAATTTTCAAGTTCATCTGGCTGTATGTGTAGCTACTTACACACAATACTACTACTACTAAAAATAAACCATATGAAAAAATATTTTTGTTTTTGAAACTTTTTGAGAAGTCACCTGTTCCTAGATTTTTTTTTCAGTATATATTTATTAAGGATTTTAACAGAGGCTTGGAAACACCAGTTTCAGTGCTTGAATTTTATTTCATTGAAGTCAGAACTTTGGGGCTGAAATTATTTAGAAATCACACTAAAGAATGACAAATGCCTACAACAAATTAAATTGTGGCAGAATATCAGAAGGCCACAAAGTCTGTCCTTTTGTTTCAGTTGACAACTTCATTAGCAATATTCATGAATTTCCCATTGCTTTTCTGTTCATAGGTTCAAAGTTTTCCATGACTGTAGGTGATCTAAATTGCAGGTTTTCAGAAATGCTACTTTGCAGTTCATCCTTTTAACAAAATTCTTGAAGTGCCAAACCCACAGTTCTGAAATGTATTTGAAAGTTACTCTCCTTAATGTTTGAAGACCTACAGTCCAAGTTGTCCTAGAGTCCCTAGTTATCGTGCTCCAAATACTCAGTGTATGAAGAGAAACCAAGGCACAGGATATAGTGTTTTTCCCAGAATAATCAGTACCATATTGTCCCTTTCCATTACAGTTCTCTGCTAAAGTTCCTTCACTGAAGGACAGCTATGTCATCAGACTCCGAGATGGCCATCTTTGGGGAGGCAGCTCCTTACCTCCGGAAGTCAGAGAAGGAGAGAATTGCAGCCCAGAACAAGCCTTTCGATGCCAAGACATCTGTCTTCGTGGCTCATCCTAAGGAATCCTTTGTGAAAGGGACAATCCAGGGCAGGGAAACAGGGAAGGTCACTGTCAAGACTGAAGGTGGAGAGGTGAGTGAAAAACAAAGGTGAAGGACACTGTTTGATACTCACTTTCAGCTCTTAGCTGACACACATTCATTTCCTTGGCAGACCCTGACCGTGAAGGATGATCAGGTCTTTCCCATGAACCCTCCCAAGTATGATAAAATTGAGGACATGGCCATGATGACCCACCTCCATGAACCTGCTGTGCTGTACAACCTCAAAGAGCGTTATGCAGCCTGGATGATCTACGTAAGCACCAGCAGCAGTCTTCCTCTGAGTGGCTTGGAGGATCTGCTCTACCAGTCTCTCCCAGGATAAGTGGATAAGTGCTCTCCCAGGAAAAGTGGAAGCCAATGTGCTGTCTTCTTTCCTTACAGACCTACTCGGGTCTCTTCTGTGTCACTGTCAACCCCTACAAGTGGCTGCCAGTGTACAACCCAGAGGTGGTATTGGCCTACCGAGGCAAGAAGCGCCAGGAGGCCCCTCCACACATCTTCTCCATCTCTGACAATGCCTATCAGTTCATGCTGACTGGTGAGTGCTTCACCTCCATCATAGAAATCTAAACCAAAAAGCTCACTGATCTCACTGGAGCTTGTGACAAGCTAGCTAAAATCACCACAGAGATCTTTGACTGAGAGCTTAATTAAGCAGGAATTAATTTCCAGTGAAAGTGACCCAGAAGCATGCATGGACTCAGCACTGCTCCTTGCTGTATGAATGCTCCACTCTCCCTCTAAGAAAGAGTACTTGAATTGGTTTGCTACTTTTTTTCCACTGATTTGAAAGAAAAAGGTATAATTCCATAAAATCTTCTATTTTGAATACAGACAGGCAGTTTGATTAGATTTCTTGATGAGATCTTGGTAAAGGGCAAGTGGGTGAACAACTTGTATGATATGCCTCTGGCATCTTTGTGATTCTGCTTCAGCTTATACCTCATACCGTTGGGATCTGGAAGTGAATTGGGTATGCTTGGGCTTTCTGAAGAAGCCCCAACTTCCATTTACATCTTTATTTCTCATTCAGTTTCGTGTTACTGGAGACAGCTGCTAACACAGTCTTTATTTCTGTCTCTTCCACAGATCGGGAGAACCAGTCGATCCTGATCACGTAAGTACACTTCCTGCTCGGGTCCCTGCAGGGCTGCCCAGGGCCAGGGCACCTCCTGCCTGACCAGAGGCTCTCTGCTTCTCTCTTTGCTTTGGCAGTGGAGAATCCGGTGCAGGGAAGACTGTGAACACAAAGCGTGTCATCCAGTACTTTGCAACAATTGCAGCCAGTGGGGACAAGAAGAAGGAAGAGTCTGGCAAAATGCAGGTGAGTCAGGAAGAACAGACTGGACATTTGGTATGGAATTGTCATGTCAAATAAAAACTGTAAGTGAATAATTATCAGCCTGTAGGGAGTGCTTGAGGATCAAATATTAGCTTAAATCAAGGCTTTCCTCTGTTCCTGACTTGATTTTTGGGAGGGGAAACCAGCAATAATTATTGTCCTTCAGGGGACTCTTGAGGATCAAATCATCAGTGCCAACCCACTGCTGGAGGCCTTTGGAAATGCCAAGACAGTGAGGAATGACAACTCCTCACGCTTTGTAAGTTGTTGCTTTGGCAAAAATCTATCCTCATTAGGAGAGCAGTGATGGTCTAGTAGTGTTCTCACCTAAGGAGAGGTCAATGAAATACCTTCAGGCTGAAGCACTGCTTCTTGTTAACAGGGTAAATTCATCAGAATCCACTTTGGTGCCACGGGCAAGTTGGCTTCTGCTGACATTGAAACATGTAAGAGAGTCTCCAGACCTAATCCCATTCCTTCTAACCCTTGTGAATTCTGGTGCTGACTCTTTTTACATTCCTTGCCAGATCTGCTGGAGAAGTCCAGAGTCACTTTCCAGCTCAAGGCAGAAAGAAGCTACCACATATTTTATCAGATAACCTCCAACAAGAAGCCAGAGCTAATCGGTAGGAGATGTCATTGAGCTTTTTGGGGGATGATCATTAAGCAACATCTAACTACATTGCAAACCCAATGAATTTTAGCTCATGAACCCATTTGCTTTTAGAAATGCTCCTCATTACCACCAACCCTTATGACTTCCCTTTTGTGAGTCAAGGTGAGATCACCGTTCCCAGCATTGATGACAAGGAAGAATTGATGGCCACAGATGTAAGTATCTTACAAAACAGGTCAACAGGCACAGGCCATACATTACATAACCTGCAAATATTTCACTTTGCTGATTGTATTACCAGAGTGCCATTGATATCCTGGGCTTCAGTGCTGATGAGAAGACAGCCATCTACAAGCTGACAGGGGCTGTCATGCACTATGGCAACCTGAAGTTCAAGCAGAAACCAAGAGAGGAACAAGCAGAGCCAGATGGCACAGAAGGTATTATCAAAATCAATAACTAAACCTTCTGTAAACCACAGATATGGAGGAAAACAAAAGTTCTTTCTTGGACTTCAGGATCTCAATGCAAAAGTAAGCCAGAGAAAACTGTGTCTTGTGCCCCTCTCAGTACATCAGGTTCCTCAATCTCAGTATTGTTGTATCTTATGCTAGGAATAATTACTAGTTTAAAGTGTTCTTTATGCAATTCCAGGAACATAGGACTGATGCATGCCCTTCTTTTGACACTGCTTTTTTTCACTGCTATGGGGGTCATTAACTCCATCTCAGCCAAACCCAATACAATCTGTTGGAACATGGCTTGCAATTATGAAACAGCCAAGTGGTTCAGCTCCAACAGGCTGGAAGGAACCACGTTCTTGTTCACCCTCGCCTGTCAGAGTCTTAGGGAACTCTGGTGTGAGGGATGCATTTGGTTCCCTTCCCACATTGATGCAGGACATACAACTCACTTCTCCACCTCTCAGAGCAATGGCTCCATTTGCTAAAGGACAAGGTAGAAGGTGAGAAGTACCATAGGTAAAGGATGAAATCCAGTAAGATTTACCAAACATTGGTAACCAAAGGTCAGGAGGGGCTGTAGACCCTAGATCTGAAAGAGAACAGAGATATTCTGTGTTTCACCCTAAATATTGGGTGGTTTAGATCAGTACCTGTCTCTCATCACTGCAGCTCCTGAGCTGTGCATGTACTATAAACACTCAGACTGGGAAGCTGCAGCTTTGAGTTTTGTGTCAGGAGATTTTTGAAAACATAATTACTGTCTACGTGTTTCAGTGAAGATTTTCAAATGTAAATTCTCTTAAAAGAGCTCAATATCCATAATGATGGTTCTGGTGCTACCAAGATTCCCTCTATAACAGCTTATCAAAAGATCTCAAAGAATAGAAATCTGACCCCTGGAGGCTCTAGAGAATACTCCAGCATCTCTGTGATGCTAAATTCTTCCTTTTTCCTCTGTCTTTTTAGTTGCTGACAAGGCTGCCTACCTCATGGGTCTGAACTCAGCTGATATGCTCAAGGGCCTCTGCTACCCTCGAGTCAAGGTTGGGAATGAATATGTGACCAAGGGTCAAACTGCCCAGCAGGTAGCAAACGTGGTAGTGTGGAACCATGTTTTGAATTAAGATACTTTTGATTCTCCTCTGGTCTCTGTCATAACTCCAGGCATTTGTTTTTCTTATAGGTGCACAATTCTGTGGGTGCCCTGGCAAAAGCTGTCTATGAGAGAATGTTCCTGTGGATGGTTATTCGTATCAACCAACAGCTGGACACCAAGCAGCCCAGACAGTACTTCATTGGAGTGCTGGACATTGCTGGCTTTGAGATCTTTGATGTAAGTAACCAATATTTGGTAAGAGCTATTTGGAAGTGACAACTGCATGTTCTAATCATTCTTCATGCCTTTTTTGTCATGAAGTAAAAAACAACCTTTCAATGGACTTGTCGTTTCAAAATGAGTAAACTCAAAAGTACAGAATGGTAAATAAAAAAATGCCTTGATATCAATGATCAAGGACAAGACCGTTGAAATAACATATAAATGTCATCATAGGCCTGTTTTTTTTTTTTTTCCCCCTGTAATTTGGTCTAAGATAATACAGGACATAAGTTTTATCTTCACATTTTTTTCAATGAAAAAAATAATTCCTTGTGGTAAATGAATCTGATGCATTTCTATGTTTTGTTAAGTAGACATAAAGCTGATGGAAGAAATGTACAGACTTGAAAACGAAGACAAGATAACTGCATTTCTTATTTTTGAAGGCTGAAGTTTTGCAAACATTGCTGCATCTTGCAAACATAGGTCTTTCTTTTTTGATTTCCAGTTCAACAGCTTTGAGCAGCTGTGCATCAACTTCACCAATGAGAAATTGCAACAGTTCTTCAACCACCACATGTTTGTGCTGGAGCAGGAGGAGTACAAGAAGGAAGGAATTGAATGGACTTTCATTGACTTTGGGATGGACCTGGCTGCCTGCATTGAGCTCATTGAGAAGGTATTTTTCCTGTGTGAAAATTAATTGGTCTCATTAATTAATTGGTCTCATTTTTCAAAGGAATCTCCTTTGTTCATGTCCAAATATTTGGCTGTTGTAATTCAAAATACCTTGCTCTCTAGTTTTGTTTGTTTTTTTTCTGTCAAGTGAGACATGATGGAGACTCCATACAGCTTTGTGGCAGCAAGCCTGTACTGATCTCTTTTCAAGTGCCAAAAGATTATTAAACTCCCAAAAAGAGTGTTCCTCCAAACTAGCTAGAGTAAATTTCCAGCATCTTCCTCACCTTCCAGCTCTAGCAAACTTGTGCTTGTGCAGCAGAATAGCTGTATCTTTGTAAAATTAACACAGAAGATGGACATAGATAACTGTCAGCACACAGCTGTGTTTACCTGTGCTTTCTGTAACTGGCACAAGAAGGCAGTTGCACTGCACAAGAGATTGAAAGTTCAGTGGCTGGCAGGATGATAAGTAGTTAGGATCACAGAATCACAGAACTCCAGAAGTTTAATGGCAGCTCTGGAAATCACTTAGTCCAACTCCATTGATCAAGGCAGAGTCAGCTAGAACAGGTTGCTCAGAACCATGTCCAGTTGTATTTTGAATATCTCCAAGGGTGGAGACTCCAGTGATTCTCTGGGGAACCTGTTCCAACTTTTGACCATCCTCACAGTAAAGAAGTTTTTTCTTCTGTTTAAATGTAATTTCAAGTATGTCAGTTCATGCCTGTTCCATCTTGTCCTGTCACTAGACACTGCTGAGAAGCCTCTAGCTCTGTCTTCTTTATCCCCTCCCATGGGATAAACATATAACAGAGACTTGTGTTTTCCAAACTGAACAGTCCCATCTCTCTCAGCTTCTCCTTATATGTCTAGTTCTAGTCATTTAAGTATCTTCATGGACCGTCACTGGCCTCACTCTAATATGTCAAGGTTTTTCTTGTTATGGGGAGCCAAGAACTGGACACAGCACCAGTACAGCTGAGTAGAGGAGAAGGATCATATCTCTTGAGCTGCTGGCAACACACTTCAAGATGAATTGGCTGCCTTTGCAGCAAGGGTGTGTTGTTGGCTTATGTTCAATTTGTCTAGGACATCTGTGCTTTGAGTTTCTCTGGATAAGAAAGTAATGCTTTTATTTTATAAAGCACATTGTCAACACAAACTAAATGAATTTCCATATATCTTTAACATTCAATTGGTGTCAAACAGTGTAAGTATCAATATGTTTATAATCTCACTTTCTAGCAGAAAATGTGATTGAATAATAATTCTTTCTGATGTGTATCTCAGTCTGTATTTCACTATTCTGCCTGGGTGAAGGCCGTTACTGTCCTGAAAACTAAATTACAATCTGTCTCCTTTCTTCATTTCTCCCAGCCCATGGGCATCTTCTCCATCCTGGAAGAGGAGTGCATGTTCCCCAAGGCAACTGACACCTCTTTCAAGAACAAGCTCTATGACCAGCATCTGGGCAAGTCCAACAACTTCCAGAAGCCTAAACCTACCAAAGGGAAGGTTGAGGCTCACTTCTCTCTGATACACTATGCTGGCACAGTGGACTACAACATCTCTGGCTGGCTGGAGAAGAACAAAGACCCCCTGAATGAAACTGTCATTGGGTTGTACCAGAAATCATCCTTGAAAACATTGGCCTTACTCTTTGCCAACTATGGTGGAGCAGAAGCAGGTTGGTTCTATGGATCCCATATTTTCACTGATGTACAGCTTAAAAAAGGCATCCTAACCTGTTTCCTTTCTTCTCAATTTTCCAGAGACTAGTGCCGGCAAGAAAGGTGGCAAGAAGAAGGGTTCCTCCTTCCAAACTGTCTCAGCTCTTTTCCGGGTACAGTAGATAACAACAAAGATCTGTAGAAAGTCAGAAAAACTGGCTTAGAGGGCTTCAGTTCAGGATTCTGAGAGCTAATTTTTCTCTGATAGATCATTATCTCTTTTCAGAGGGCTTAATGCTTAGAGTGGAAATTACATTCACTAATGAACTTTTGTTAATGACTCTCCCAGGAGAATTTAAACAAGCTGATGACCAATCTACGAAGCACCCACCCCCACTTCGTGCGCTGCATCATCCCAAATGAAACAAAAACACCTGGTAAGAGACTCACAGATAGAAGGTTTTCAGCATGGTGAAGCTCTTCTCCTCTGTGTTAGAGAATATATGCATATATTCGTGTTCTGAATTGTTAGGTGCCATGGAGCATGAACTGGTGCTGCATCAGCTGCGGTGCAATGGTGTGCTGGAAGGCATCAGAATTTGCAGGAAAGGGTTTCCCAACAGAGTCCTGTATGCAGATTTTAAACAGAGGTCAGACTTCTTCCCCTTACTGGATCATTCTACCCATCAGTAGCTTGTGAAATTTAAGTTGCATCTCTGGTGACTATAGCCTTCTTTAAAGTTTATGCTTAGTAGTGTTGTTATGCTCTCAACAGTTCTTAGACTCTTTCTTGCAGTGTACCTGACAACTGGTCTCAACAACAGAACTCATTCTATTCATAGAATGAGTTTAATCATCTAGGTTGGAAAAGACCCTTAAGATCATGGAGTACAATGCAAGCCTTTCCATTTTCTCCCCCAGATACAAAGTACTAAATGCCAGTGCTATCCCAGAGGGACAGTTCATTGACAGCAAGAAGGCTTGTGAGAAACTTCTTGGATCCATTGATATAGACCACACTCAATACAAATTTGGTCACACCAAGGTATAAGAGCTGTTTGTTTCAAGTACTGTGGTTTTGGTTTGCATGGCTTGAGAATGATATTCAGATTCTTCAGATAGTATGTGAAATGATCAAGTAGTGTAAACCAGCTAAGCATATATTGACTCAACACTTGAATAAAACTTAAATTCATTGCCATAGGATGATTTAATTAAAGGTTAGTTATGGATTCCTAATTTAAGACAAAGTTGTAGAATAAGGGTTAATAAAAACAAAGACAAAATATTTGCCTATTATAATTCCTCAACTGCAAGTAATTGGAAGCTGGGCAGTATAAAAGCAGATCTATTGCTTTTGCTTTTTCACTTGACTTCCCATATTATCTGCTATGGGGGACAGGGTACCCAGCTACTCTGAGCAGCAAGCACACAGACTACACCTGTTTTCATGTTCTTACCCAAGGTGTTCTTCAAAGCTGGGATGATAGGCCTCTTGGAAGAGATGAGGGATGAGAAGCTGGCCCAGCTCATCACCCGCACCCAGGCCAGGTGCAGGGGATTCCTGATGAGAGTGGAGTACCAGAGAATGGTGGAGAGGAGGTAGACATTTCAAGTTTGATTCACTGTATTTGTCTTATTGTGTCATCATTGTCTGAATGTTTAATTTGCCTTACCTTTCAGGGAGTCCATCTTCTGCATCCAGTACAACATTCGTGCATTCATGAATGTGAAACACTGGCCCTGGATGAAGCTGTTCTTCAAGATCAAGCCCTTGCTGAAGAGTGCAGAATCTGAGAAGGAGATGGCCAACATGAAACAAGAGTTTGAGAAAACTAAGGAAGAACTTGCAAAGTCTGAGGCAAAGAGGAAGGAGCTGGAGGAGAAAATGGTGAAACTGATGCAGGAGAAAAATGACCTGCAGCTCCAAGTGCAGGCTGTGAGTACTACCAGTGTGCATCACCCTAACGGAACTGCGTCTGTTATTTACAATTACATTTTCAAAAGACTCATAGAAACTACAATTCAATTCAATTGAAGTTCATTAACTGGTGCTCTTAAAAATAAAAATAGCTCCAACAAGGACTGTCAGGAGGCTGTAGTCAAGATATTACAAGGGTAAGACTGCTCTATGGTGTATGTTATGGTCCTGTTATTTACATTCAGTTAAAGTGCATCAGAGCAATCAAAAAAATTTACTTTCATTAGTATAATGTTTGTTCTTCTAGTAATTTCTTCCTACCTCTGCAAGATTGAGCATGTCTATTCTTATATACACATGATTAGGAATTCTTAGGACAGGTTAAGAGGACATTTCTTTCCTCTCTTAATTCTCCAATTAAACAATTGGTGAGAAGGTGGAATTACTCAATGCCGCTTTCGTCTCGGTCTTTACTGCTAACACCAACTACCAGCAGTCCCAGTACTTTAAAACTACAGAGGAAGATGGGAGGAAGGTAGTTTTTACATCAGTTGATGAGGTTTGGGTCAGAGATCAGTTGAACAAACTGGACATCCACAAGTCCATGGGTCCGGATGGGATGCACCTGAAGAGTGCTGAGGGAAATGGCAGAGGTCATTGCTAGGCCACTCTCCATAATCTTTGAGAGGTCCTGGAGAATGGGAGAGGTGCCTGAGGACTGGAGGAAGGCCAATGTTATCCCAATCTTCAAAAAGGGCAAGAAATACGACCCGAGAAACTCTAGGCCAGTCAGCCTCACCTCCATCCCTGGAAAGGTGATGAAACAGCTTGTTCTTGCCACCATCTCCAAGCATTTGGAGGAAAGGAGGCTTATCACGAGTAGTCAACATGGATTCTGTAAGGGGAAGTCCTGCTTGACTA
>VWZO01007235.1:0-23979 GCA_013396975.1 Bucco capensis
AAAAAAAATCCATAGCGCAGGCTTGAGGGTGTTATCCTCTATACTCTTTTTATCAGTGCACTTGTAAAAGGTGCTGGTGAGGATTGTGGATGGAGCCCTCCCTGAATCTTCATTCGCAAAGCCTAGCCATGACAATGTCTCATAAATGGAAAAAAACCAACCCACAAACATCTTTTCCACTCAAAGAAACATGTTTTCGGGTTTGTGTTTTTTGGTTGGCTGGTTTGCATTTGGTTTGTTGGGTTTTTCATGTTGCTATTATATGCATTTAAAGTCAGATAGTAGATGTACAGCTGTAAAAAATCCAAATAGAAGTGGCAAGAAGGAAGCTTGAGTTCCCCAGGACATTGATTCATTTACATGATTAGGAGTAAGAGCTCATAGATATTTGATTTAAAATCAATGCACAGTGAAACATACAACTGGCTTGAAAATGTGGAATCTGTAGTGTTAAGCTTCCTTGGGAGTTGCGTGGACTTTTGGCTCTCAATAGCATCTCTCGGAACTGTGACTCATTGACTTCTAGCCCTGCAGACAGAGGATGATTCCCTAACTTCATCCCTGCTTGCTTCATCACCTTGCACATGTCCCAGCAAGGGGCAACCAAACATCTTGTTCAGTTGTCCCAGCAGGTTGCTGTTGGGCACCATGAAGTCCTGTCTAACTTCCAGGTCCTAACCAGATGCTGCCAAGCTATTTCCAGTCCCTTATGACATCAGAATAAGAGTGTAAAGTGGAAAAACAAGCCTCTCCAGCACTTGGAATTAAACTTAGAGCTTTTAACTAACCCAACTGTCCCTGGATGGGTTTACAAAACTGTCAAGGGTTAGGGCTGGGCCAACCACCAAACCAGTGACAGATGTTCTCTATTATCCCTTTCTCCCCTACTTCATGGAGGGAAAGGGGAATTAAGAGACAGAGAGAGACTTGAGGATTGGTAATGAAACTTAAACTACTTGAATGAAAATTATAACAAGAAAACAAAGTATGTGCACACACACATTCACACAAAACCAACACCAGAACCAACCTCCCCTTGATGGCAACTCCCTCACCACTGATGCTGGAGCAGGAGGACTTCAGCAGCAGACAGGACTCAGTCTCAGGGGCTGGATGATGGCACTGGAACTCAGCAACTCTTGCACTGAGATGGAAGGCAGAACAGACAAAGTCCTGTAAGAACAGAGCTGGGCTGCTAATCCTCACAAGGTTCAGATGTTCAACCTTCAGGGGGAGTGGAGATCCAGACCTCTCCTTATATGTACTACTTGTTAATTAGGTGCTAATTAGTTAATTATGTACCTGTTTTGCTTGGGTCTTAGGCCTTCTGTAAGAGACCCTAAGGCCCAAGCTCAATATCACAGTCTCAAGCACTGAATCTGACCTCTATGGCATGGAATACCTTGCTTGTACTCAAGCTGGAACATTAAAGTCCTAGACCATAGAATCATAGAATGGTCATAGAGATCATAGAATGGTTTGGGTTGGAAGGGGCCTCTGGAGGCCATCTAGTCCAACCCCCCTGCAGTGGGCAGGGACATCCCCAACTACATCAGGTCGCCCAGAGCCCTGTCAAGCCTCACCTTGAATGCCTCCAGGGATGGGGCCCCAACCTCTCTGGGCAACCTGTTCCAGTATTCCACTACCCTCGTGGTGAGGAACTTCTTTCTAATATCAAGTCTAAACCTGCTCTTCTCCAATTTAAAACCATTGGCCATTGTCCTTTCACTACAGCCCTTTGCAAACAGGCCCTTTTCAGCCTTTTTGTAAGTTCCTTTTTGGTACTGGAAGGTCACTAGTAGGTTCCCCCCAATGTGGTATTTAGGGGCTTGGTTTAGTGGTGTGGTGGTGATAGGTAGATGTTTGGACTTGATATTTTTGTGGTTCTGCAATTCTGTGAATATTCCTTCCTTTTTCCTTCTGAAACAGCCTTTGGTTTGACCCTGCTTCCCAAAATTTCTTAGTGTCTGAGGGTAATGTGTGACTTCCTGAAGAATGAGATGTCTGCTGGAACAGAATTATCCCAGTAACTGTTGAGAGCTCTTGTTGTCTTTTTGTAGAGTATGTCTTTAATTTTATTTTTAACAGAATGGGTGTTGGGAATCCTTGTCATTATTCCTGGAGATTAAACTCTGCCCTTGGAAGCTCAGTCAGCATTTGGCCTTTTGAAACCGTGTCAGATAGATGAATTAATAATTACCCAATTTATTTATTGAAACTCTCATTTTATCAGACTCCACCTTCCCAATGCAGTCCAGATACTGACTCAGAACTCCTTCTAGATGGCACAAGTATTCGCTGCCCATGCTGAAAAATGTATCAATAATTAAAAAAAAAATTCATTAAGAGTAAACCTAAAAATAAGTATTTGAATACTTTTACACTGTGCTGTAACCGAGTCCAGTCACACACAGTGTCAAGTGTTTTCTAACTTAGTATTTTGGGAATTCAGTCAAGGAACACTGTCTTTTTTTTTTTTTTTTCCTGCCAGAAGCAGAATATCATACCAGGAATACTTCAGTGCTCAGCAGCATTCTTATCAAAAGAGCAGAGCCCTGAACAAGTCTTGCATTAGATTTGTCTCACTGTAGGTAATTCAGGTGTTATCTTGAGACCTGTGTATGTTTTGCATGTAGCAGAGACAAATTGCATAACTAAATTATTGTTAATCATTGACTGGTTTACACTGTAGTGGGCTCATTTGTTTTTAAGACACTCCTGATATTTTGTTTGCCTAATTCATCCAAGCTGTTGCAAACGGGCAGCAGTCAGCTGGACTCATAGAATCATAGCATCATAGAATCATAGAATGTTAGGGGTTAGAAGGGACCTAGAAAGATCATCTAGTCCAAGCCCCCTGCCAGAGCAGGATCACCTAGACCAGGTCACACAGGAATGCATCCAGGCAGCTCTTGAATGTATCCAGAGAAGGAGACTCCACAACCCTCCTGGGCAGCCTGTTCTAGTGCTCCATCACCCTTACTGTAAAAAAGTTTTTCCTCAGGTTAATACTAAACCTCCTGAGATCCAGTTTGCTCCCATTCTCTCCTGTCCTAAAATTGGATGACATTGAGAAGAGCCTGGCTCTCTTCTCCTGATGCTCACCCTTAACATATTTGTAAACATTAATGAGGTCCCCTCTCAGTCTCCTCCTCTCCAGGTTGAAGAGGCCCAGCTCTCTCAGCCTGTCCTCATAAAGCCGATGCTCCACTACTTCAATAATCTTGGTGGCCCTGTGCTGGGTTATGTAGTTATATAAGTCCATAGTTATCCATGAATGTGGATGTAGAACACCTTGGATATGGCCAAGGTCTCCTTGCAGTAGGATTCCACAGGATGCTGAGCTACAATAGCTGATCCTCCTGTGAGATGACTGCACAAGTGCACAGTTATAATCTTTTCCTTATAAGGATTTAAATTATTTTGTATTTTCCAAGGCTGAATACTCCCCAAAATCCTCAGCAATATGTTGGAATCTATTATTGACTTCCCTGGAAGCAGAGTAAGGCTCAAAGTTTTAAACACTCATGGTCTAATGCTTCTAGAAACTCCTTGTACACATATATAACATGTTTTTTCTCAACTGAAATAGTAAGAAAATATCTGATCCCTTAGTATTTTCTTTACAGGCTATGCACATGCTTAGATAATTTCCTGGTTGCTTTAAGAAGTGACCTAAGAGCCTTCAGAACAAGTGGCAGCAGCTCATGAGTGGTATTTGATACCTTTCAATTCATTATCCAGGCACAGTCTGAAAATCACTTGGGGTCTCCTGTGGCCCCTGGTGCGATAACTGTGCTGACAGCAGAGGGAGCGTTATACTCATTGCCCATGGTAAAGTGTGGGGAGTGATACCCATGTTCCTATAATCCTTGTATGGGTAGGATGTGCTCANATTATCTCCTGATGCTATAAGCAAGGCAGTGCATGGCTGTGCACAGATTCCCTTCAAAAATTCCCAATAAAATCTGTATAACAAGGAATCTGAAGCAAGGCAATCAAGAGAAAGATGTCGTCCTCAAGGGAGCACCTGGATTCACAAGAATGAGATGAAAGGATGCCCACAGATGTTCTTCAGAAGTTGACTGTGTCCACATCTGTTTGCTGGGGGAAGAGAGGAAAAGACGCATTCTCAGTGTTTATTGCACAAGAAAATTAGGAACAAATCTCCAAAAAAGTAATATATAAATTAATAAATTAAAATTGAAGTTAATTCTTCTGTCTCTGTAACACTAAATTCATTAAGAAAAGCAATATGGATTTGGTGATGTGGCAAACTCAGTCAGCCCAGAGATGTTCCTCAAAAGCTCAAGTGAAGAATTGGGCATGTAGTTCTGTGCCCCTTTTCTAGACATATAATAAAATTAAACCTGAATTATCCTAAGAAGCTGATGACTTCTTAGCATCAAACAATCATTTGAGGGCATTTCTATTACATCCAGGCATTGTTAGTGATTTTAGGATTTGGGCTATTAATGGCAAGGACATTGTCTCTGAATCACCAGCAGCTGGAGGAGTACTTGGGAAAGCCTTTACCATGTGCTTATGCTCTAGAATCACAGAATGTTAGGGGTTAGAAGGGACCTCTGGAGATCATCTAGACCAAACCCCCTGCAAGAGCAGAAGAACCTAGAGCAAGTCTGCAGATACTGATTGCCCATCACTGGAGCAGGTAACAAGGTGGCTGCTCTTGTAGTCTGAAGTTATCTTTACATGAAATATATGATGTTCAATTTCATTTTTCTGTATGACTTCATCTTCTTCCCAGAGCACTGACACAGAGGACCCATACATAATATCCTTCAGGCACAACCAACATTCCTCATACATGCAGGAGAATTCTTGGTTGTCTGGTGTCCCTCCTCTTGCATTTACAAGCTGAATGTATGGTGCAGGCTCATCCTAACTGTCACACTGCCCTGTCTTGCTGCTTAAGACCACCACTGGGGGTGAAGGAATACATGATAAGAGCTGCAGTTTGACAGTTTAGAAGGAAATGGCATGGGGATTTAATTACACCGTGTGTGCCTTGTTGATTCCTGGAGAGGTTTTGATTCTAGTGGTAGCAGATGTAGCATCAAGAGTTGGGATTATTTTGCATGGTTTTTACATAACCTCAGAAAGAGTGAACCCCCCCCCCCAAAAAAAAAAACCCAAACCAGGCCTTAGGGACCCAAAGAACAAACCAAGAGATTGCCTAGTTCAGGAATTAGCTCACATAACCTTTTCTGGCACACAATGTGTATTAAAACTAGGAAGAATGCAGCTCCAAGGCTGCCCTGAAGAGTTGTGGCTATGCTTGGTCTCTGCTGGGTTGCTCACTGAGTCTTAATGAAGAAGCTGTTTAATCTCATCTAGTTGTGACCTGGACATCTTGAGCATCCACAGGATCCAAAGCAAGATGTTGTGTCTTTGTTATTGTCAGTGTGAAAGGATATCTTTGCTGTTGACATTTTGGATGAACAGAAGGTGAAGGAACCTCAAGATTTACAGAAAATTGGTGAATATTTTCATCAGTGTCAGTAATCCAAGGTCAGTGTTTGGAAAGTGTGAACACTAAACCATGTCCATAAGTACCGAATCTAGATGTCTCTTCAACCCCTCCAGGGATGGTGACTTCACCACACCCTGGGCAGCCTGGACCAAGACTTAACAACCCTTTCAGTGAAGAAATTCCTCCTAACATCCAATATAAACCTCCTTATAAGGAGGTTGGCAAGATTAAATAAATTTTTAAAAGCCTTTGCCATTACAATACTTAATAGAGGAAAAAAATCCAATTATTCTTCAGCTAAAAAAAATAGCATTTTTCTTCATTTATGTCTCTTTCATTTTAAGTCTTCATTGCAACTTTAAGAAACAAGCATCTGCCGACACGCAAATGGTAGCAATTTTATCTCCCTCTGTTACATAATACTGGCAGAATAGGTATTTTGGAGGTCTAAGATAATCAGAGGTAATTAATCTCATCAAGGTAATAACAAGACAAACAGCTGCATCAATCCAGGCAGAGATGACTGATGGAACACAAGTTGAACGCAGGTCAGTCACAAAAAACCTTCCCTGGGGCAGCACTGGCCCCATGAAAATCCAGATTTAACCAAACAGACTGCATTTTCCTCCGCATTTAAAGATCTGACTCTTTTAATCTATAATTCCACAATCATTTATGAAAATGAGAAGAGCTGTGGAATGCAATCAATCATTCAGCCTTTCTGAATGAATATCCAGAAATAGCAATGCTGTTCTGCAACTCTGTCAAGAACTGCTGCTGACATCATGCTTGTCCTGCCGTCCTGATGAACTTTTTGCCTCATCAGCAACTACAACAAGCTTTTTTACTCCACAAAAAAGCTTTAGATTTAATTGTGGGTTTCAGCCATTTATAGGGAGGGAGGGAGGAAAGAGGAACCGCAAACCTATCACCAGTCTGCGTTAGTCCTTTCTCTTGATCCAGCTCAATGTTGCTTTCCATGCCAATAGGATAAGGGATTAAAATACCATAATATTAATAATGATGGTAATTGTCACATTGTTTAAATGCCCAAAATTTCAGGATTCCCTGTAAAAAAAAAAGACAGTGTAAAAAAACAGAGTTTCAAAACAAATTGCCCAGTTTTAAGCTTGATTATATTGGAAAAGTTCATCATGTTTTGTTCTGACATTCTTAAATTGGAATATGTTTAATTGTGAACTCAAAACAAGGCTAAGGAGAATTGCTGCACATTAAATGACTTAGAAAAAACAACTCTTGAGGGTAGCCCATCAATAAAAGTTTTCATTATTTTCACTTAAAAAGTAAAAAAAAGGAAATCCTCATTTTATTTTTGCTGTGTTCTTGAGGTTTTTTACCCCAGCTGTGTTACCAGCTAGGAATTAATTAATTACCTGATTTCATAGTTAATGGAGCAGCATAGATGCTTTAATTCTACTGAGTTCTCCAGAAGGAGAAGTATGCCGTGGTGAAACCACATGTGAGCATGAAGAGTAGGGCAAGATACACCCCAGTCAGTGGTGAGACAGGAGCATCTCCTGGCCAGCATTAAGTAGATAAGACAGCTCTGGACATGTCCTGATTGATCATGGCTATAATTTGCAGATAGCCTTAACTATGGTTGCTTTTAAGTGTTTTTAAGGAGATTTGAGTCAAGCAAGAGATAGTGTTTATCCAGTGTGAATGTATGGAGCAAGCCTCTTACTAAAACAACCTTTTTAAGCAACAGAGTTCTCTCCTTTAAGGTATCCTGTGGGTTTGAAGCTGGTCAAGATTTTCCACTGGCAGGGAGGTGTTTTGAATCAGGAGCTGCTTGTGTGAGAGAAAAAAAAAGCCAGAGCTTGAGCAGTTCAGGAACAAGCAGAGTACCGGACTCACATCTTGAGAAACACTTCAATCCTTTCACAGTTTGCTTGGACTCAAGCCATTTCATTTCACTTAAGAAAATCTACCATTGGTTATATGGTGTTCATATGAACAAAAGTGGGGTGGTTTTTTTTGTTGTTTTGTTTTCCTGCATATAACTATTGATCCTGCTCATTCACAATTTTCACATCCGTTTAGTCAAGTAAATTGCTTTCAGCAGACCAAATTTTCCTGATATTTCGCCTGCTCTGCAGAGATTTGGCAGATCAATTCTTCATAAGATCAGAGTCTTGCCCTAACTGATTTCCAACTCTAGATATTGGGTTAGGGAATGTCAAAAAAAGAAACATTCACAAAACAGCTTTGTTAATGCTCTCGGTTCAGGAGGTTTATGGAATGAAGTTGTGATGCAAGCTTCAAGCCTCACTTTATCAAATAAGCAAATGTATCTGCTTTGGATGGTTTCAAAGTAAAATGTCATTATTTTCAGATGATTCTTACATATATGAAGCCCTGCTCTTGGGAATGAAAAAAATAAGGTATTCTTATGAAAAAAACTGTTAAGGTCAGCTAACTTTAAACACCAAGTCTAGGTATATAAATATTGGCAGAAAGATTTTTCCTTTAATTATATCAACTTCCTTCTAAAATTGTGCAGTTTTCAGAGCCTTGGTCCAAAATTCTGAAGTTATCTAACCATATGTGAAGTCAAGGAAAGAGAGCAAAGAGCTAAATGGTTGTATTTATAGCAATAGCACTGGCAAATTATAGAAAGGGAAAAATACATCTTGCCAGATTTTTACAGGAATTATTCTGTCTTCTTTGATTTTCCAAAGAGGGAAAAAAAACCCTCTAACCCTCTGACCCATCTAACTGCTGTTAGATGGACTTCTTATAAGATGGGGATAGCCACACATGGATATAGGATCTCCATCCCTAGGAAAGAACTCTATTAGGAGAGAGTAGCAGGGAGATCCTGAAGGCATCACATCCAAAAGAGCATCTGGTCTGCTTCCTCCATCATCTGTGTGGCTGGAAATCCAACATGCTGAGACAATAAAACCTCTCCTTCTATTAAGCTTCTGTATGGGAAAGCTGAAACCTTTCAGCATGGATAAGAATAACGAGCAGATCAAAGGGTGACCTGTTAGGAGCAGGATGGAGATACAAGACATGTATCAGACAGATGAAGTCTCCCTGTGTAAACTTTCACTGTCATGAGCTGGCTTGCTGCATAGCATGGGTTCGAGGGGAAGCTTTGATGTGAGTCATTCCTCTGAGTCTTGTATACAATGGCCATCTGCTGAAAAAATATGAAAGAAGGGGAAAAGAAGAATTACATTCATTTACACATGTGCATTGAGGATCTGCAAAGCTTGGCAAGCACCTATGGCTGGCTTCACCATAATTTCAGGGAGTAGGTGTGCAGAGAGCAAGCTGTGGGTTCCCTGTGAACTGTGAATTAATGCTTTAACCTGCTGCCTTTTGAAGAGTATTTCACACATGTAAATATCCAGGGATGAATCTGTGCCTGCCTAGGGTCACCACAAAGTGAAAAGAGAGTAACTGTGATTATCAGGCAGTAATTGGGCATTTAGCAAGGATGAAGCATCATGTCACTCAGTTGTATTCTCAGCCTTCTCAGCAGCAACTGATGTTCAGTGGTGTGAAAGACTAAAAGGAATCACAAAATCATTAAGGTTAAAAGAGATCTCTAAGATCATCAAGTCCAACCATCTACCTAGCACCCCCATGCCACTAAACCATCTCCCTAAGGACCACATCTAGATGTTTCTTAAACCCCTCCAGGGATGGTGACTCCACTTTCTCACTGGGCAGCCTGGGCCAGTGCCTAACAACCCTTGCAGGGAAGAAATTCTGGCTGTTTCTCCCTGCATGGAACTGCCTTAACACCTACAGTCAGCCTTCTTGATGTGCTTTTGGACAATATTCTCATTGTCCTACAATGACACTAGGCTACCTATGTTGAACTTGCTGGACCATGCTCTTCTCTAGGCAAGAAGAAGCCGGTTAGCAGTAAGGGAGTTCTTAAATGATCTCATCAAGACTTCCTGACAGTTTTGGACCTCCCTCTATTAAAAATGACTCAAGTCAATCACCGCTGTTGTCTGATCCTAGACTTGACATCCTTCTCGCCATCAGGTAATAGTATGACACACTCACACTTAGAGACCTCAAAGAAAGACAATAGGAGGAGGAAAAGAAGTAGAGAAACAACCTGAAAACAGATGTGCTATGGGACGTGGTTTAGTGGCATGGGGGTGGTAGGTACATGGTTGGACTTGATAAACTTAGAGGTCTCTTCTAACCTTAATGATTCTGTGATCTTCATGATGAGCTGCAGTTCGCCTCCATGGCAAGCTCAGGATGCTGAAACTTTTGGAGCATATCGGTATGTTCACAGGGTGCTCCTCTACATGCACTTCATTGACTGAATGAACCAGAAGCAATTTGAGGAGCTTTCCAAATGAATTATGACCTTACTGGAGGCCAAACTACAAAACCTTGAGAATGAAGGTCATGGTTGCACCAAAGCGCTGTGTGGTATATGTAAACTGCTCCAACAAGCCTGAGTATTTAAATATTCATATCACCTACAAGTTTTGCTGCCACTCTCCTGGAATACAGCTTCATTTGCCAGTGAATCAGGTTTATAAAAATGGTAATTGTGGAGTGCAGTTTCTCACTGTATCAAAAGAAAAGGGATTTTAGGTGGAATGGAGGTTCTTTTTAATGATAAATTATCTAGCTCCTGGCTACCATCTACGAGCTCTATTAACTGCCAATAAATTGTTCATCATTAAATCTAGTTCACTCTTCTTAATTAGGGCAAGAGGGTTTTTTTTTCTTCCTCCTTTAAATCTTTTCCTTACTTTAATTTGGAAAGATGTTTGAAATCCCAATGACCCTAACAGCTGCACCACTGTAGAGTCACTTAAGGACTGATGTTGCACAACTGAAATCTGGAAGGGTCAGAAAAGCTATACATTATACAAAATCAGTGTTTGAAATATACTTACTGGAAGAGCCTGGTTACAGCTACAGCAAATTTCTGAGCACGTTCCTATTATTCGGGTTTAAAATAAATGAATATATAAAACAACAAAACACCATAAGCTTGTTGGTTCTGGAAAAGCTGTGTATGGTTACCTGGTTACTTGAAAAGGATTAGAAACTGTAGAAGAAAAAAATAAGTAAGGATAATACTAAGTGTGTGAACTGCTGGTTAGGGAGCTGCTGGTGACTATTGTGTCAGAACAACATATAGAGTGTTTCAGACAAATAGGGAGATGTTCATGGAAAGGCAGAGATTACCTCTCTGAGACCTGCTTCACAGACCATTCCTGGCGGTTAAATAAATTAAAAAGATAAAATAAATTAATTAATAATATATTAAATAGATAACTTAGGGGTTAAATTGAACCCAAAGGCAACACTCAGTTTCCTTTCAATTTTCATTGTTGACTTCCCTTTGTCAATGCATCACAATGAATGACAAACTTTTGTCTTAGCTTCAGCCAACAGACAGGCTCTGGAGAATAAGTCTGATGAGGAGCAGCTGAGGGCACTGGGATTGGTTAGTGTGAAGAGGAGGCTCAGGGGAGACTTCTTTTCTCTGTCCAACTGCCTGAAAGAAGTTTGGAGCGAGGTGGGGTAGGTCTCTTCTCCAGGGTTAACAGTGAGAGGACAAGAGGAAATGGCCTCAAGTTGCCCCAGGGGAGGTTCAGCTTGGATGTTGGAAGGAATTTCTTCCCTGCAAGGGTTGTTAGGCATTGGCCCAGGCTGCCCAGGGAGAAGGTGGAGTCACCATCCCTGGAGGGGTTTAAGAAACATCTAGATGTGGTCCTTACGGAGATGGTTTAGCGTCATGTGGGTTCTATGTAGATGGCTGGACTTGATGATCTTAGAGGTCTCTTTTAACCTTAATGATTTTGTGATCTTAATGGTGTTTCACCAACACACCTGCATTATTAGCTACTCCAAATATGGAGCTAAATAAAATATTGCCTGAAAAGTTAATTGAGATTTGGAGATGATTGCTCTCCGACATTCAAAACTTCCTTTCTACCTTTAGTTGTCCATCTGGAGGAGCAGGATAAATGCAGATTCATTTGATGTATGCACTATCCCTCACTTTGCAATGCTAACCAGCTCTCTGGATACCATTTAAGGTTTGGACTTAATCTGTCAGCAATTTTCTTACTTCCCCAGCAAGATGTGAATATTTTCTCCAGGGCAGAGCGAGCACCGGGCTTGAGCGACAGCGATTCTGACTGCAGGGAATCCCAGGTGTCAGAGCCGGAGTTGACTCAAACTCATGTGACTTTTCCCAGGGGATATAGTTAGCAAATCTCCCTGACAGATGCCGGGGGCAAGAAGAGATCAGATGTGCTACAGCTCAAAATGTGTTTGTGTGCACAGGGAGAGAGCTCAGCTCTGTCTACTGAGCAATTAGGAGCAGTTTAGGCAATTCTGCTTGTGAGTTGCACCCCTCCAATAAGGGTTCTTTTCTGGAATTTAGCCTACTCTGGCATGCATCCCAGGGGTGAGAATGTCAGGGTGTTGAACATGGTGTGCCCAAAGTGAGCAGTGAAAAGAAAAGAGAGAAGAGAAACAAAAATAAAAAGGAAAGGAAAGGAAAGGAAAGGAAAGGAGAGTTTCAAATATTATTCAAAATATCAGCTCCATGGTAACAAATTTCTGGGGCAGAACAAATCCTTATTCTGATCTGAGTAGGTCTTGGAAATCTCGAAGAGCTACATTGTAACACTCTGTTTTAACTGTTTGGGTATTTGATGTCAATGTACACAAACATATGCCTTTCCAGGGCAAAATATATTGCCTATAAAGAAAGAGTGATTTCTGCTCTTCCCCAAATTTAGGGGGTGTTAGGTAGGGAGGTATGAATTTGGGTTGATCAAAACAAGAAGTGTTTTTTCCAGCAAGCTTCTTATCATTAAGCTTTATTAGGAGTATGATACTTTGGTATAGTTTTAACAGGCCCAATCCACATATTTAGAAGCTCATCCTTCAGATATAGTGCAATTACTTAGAATTATTTATATTTACCATATAATTTACAACACATTCCCTCTCTTGGAGCATTAGAGACACTCATACTTGATCTCCGCCTTCCCTGCTCTCCCCAGAGCTCTTCCACATTTCCTCCTACTAAAAAAGCACATTCAAAACACTGCTTTTAAGTGGTCAGTTTAAATCAGAGAGCAGCAGAAGTTGTGGTTCCCCTCTCCCTTGCACAAGCCAAGTGCCTTCCAGCACTTACTGTTTCCCAGCAAATGTTTTGTTTCAGTGGGTTACAGCATTACAGCAGACTTCATAATCAATAGCTAGCCCTTCTCACTTCAAAAATATTCTCAGCTATATGAGTCTGATGGAATATTTAGGCATGTTGGAGAAGTTCCTACAAATCAGAGAGCAATTGGCTCTGAAGGACAAACATGGATTCATTCCTTCTCTTTGAGATACTTCAGGTGATGTTTATGTTCCTGGTTTCTTACTGCTCAAAAGGTATTTCAGTTTAATGCTAAAAATTTTACTAGTGGATTGTCAGTCATCATTTAATTAACAATTAAAGAGTTAAATATCAGCACATGGAAATCAATGCTAGCCACTAAAGAAGGAAGAAGCTGTCTGGGAATCAAAAGCATAGACATGTCCTGAGTCTCACCTCCCTCCAAATTGCAACACATCATAACCACTTACATCTTGCAAATTAAGACCCCCAAAAAGGGCCCATTTTTTTTCTTCCCCACATCTTTAATAGCTAAGGAGACAGTAAAGCATGGACCTAAAAATCAGGATTTTGAGTCACCTTTCGACTCCTCCTTTCAGGCAATTGTAGATGCAGCTGAACACTTGATTAAAGGAGGAAAAAAAACCCCTCTATTGTGGGTTCAATGTAAATCTTTTGCCAACTCAGGTTAAAAAAAAAAAAAAAGGATAAAAAAATAGGTTTAGTGTATTTTTGGAGTCTGATCTTCCAGGGTGGTAAACAACTTCAAGTCCTGTCCAATCCAACAAATCCTCAGGACATTTAGTTTAACTCAGAGTGCACTCAACATCTTTCAGATTATTTCCTGGAATTGTAACATAATTGTGTTTATTTTGCTTCTATTTCCTTTCCTTGCTGCTGCAGTGGTTTTGCTCTCCCAAAATGTTTGCTGTAGAGCTTATAAATAATTGAACCTCTACTTCTCAAGGATAAAATCAGGGAAGAAGGATTTTAGAATTTTGAGAAAGTTTTAGATTTCCTGTCTGTAAAATGTGTTCTGAGGTTTTCTTCTCTTAATTTAGATATATCTAAGTGATGTCTCAGGTCCTTTATGAATAATTAGTGCACAATATTAACTTGCAAAGAGATCATACTGAACCTACACATTGCTGTAATTAAATATTGCTGCATTAAGTAGGTTTTGACCTTTTATTTTTTTCTCCACAAAGCAATTTTAAACAGAAACAAAAACCAAGAAGGAGATAGAGGAACAGTCTAGTCTCTCTCCCTTTTTACCCTCCAGGCTGGAAGAGAGGACCACATGCAGGATGACAATATCTCTAGACAAACAAGTCATCTTCCATCCAATTTACCAAATTCCCTGACTCTTCCTAGCCTCTTCCTTTCAAAAGCAAATCTCCTCCAGCAAGTAGAAATGGGGCAAAGAAAAAAAGAGAGATTACTGAAACTAGAAATTGCTCTGCATTCAGCAGTGTAATTGAGCTGAGACAGAGACCTGAGATCCCTTCAACTCCATGTCACAGAATCACAGAATCATTAAGGTTGGAAGAGACCTGTAAGATCACCAAGTCCAAGACCTATCATCCCCATGTCACTAAACCATGGCCCTAAGTAGACCATCTAAAGGTTTCTTAAACACCTCCAGGGATGGTGGTTCCTCCACCTTCCTGGGCAGCCTGGGCCAATGCATAACAACCCTTGCAGGGAAGAAATTCCTCCCTACATCCAATCTAAACCTCCCCTGCTGCAACTTGAGGCCATTTCCTCTTGTCCTCTCACTGTTAACTGTGGAGAAGAGACCTACCCCCATCTCACTTCAGCCTCCTTTCTGGGGGTTGGAGAGAGCACTAAGGTCTCCCCTGAGCCTTCTCTTCTCCAGACTAACAAACCCCAGTGTCCTCAGCTGCTCCTCATCAGACGGATTCTCCAGAGCCCTCCCCAGCCTCATTGCCCTTCTCTGGACACAATCCAATGCCTCTGTGTCCTTCTTGTTATGATGGGCCTGAAACTGAACACAGAATTTGAGTTGTGGATGGAAATGGCCTTCCAGCAGAACCTGGAAGTCCCCATCTCCCTGAGTTAACTAGATCATCTCTTGGGAAGGATGTTAGTGGTCAATGGCTCGAAGTCCAGCTGGAGGTCAGTGACAAGTGGCATCCCTCAGCACTCTGTACTGGGGCCTGTACTGTTTAATATTTTTATGAAAAATATTGACAGCGGCATTGAGTGCACTATCAGCAAGTCTGTAGATGACACCAAGCTATGGGGTGCTGTTGATAAGTTGGAGGGGCGAGATGTCATCCAGAAGGACCTGGATAAGCTGGAGAGGTGGGCCCAGGTGAATTTCATGAGCTTCGACAAGACCAAATGCAGGGTCCTACACCTGGATTGGAACAATCCCCACTATCAATACAGGCTGGGGGATGGGAAGATAGAGAGCAGCCCTGCAGAAAAGGACTTCGGGTTGCTGGTGGATGAGAAGCTGGCCATGAGCAAACAGTGCACGCTGGCAGCCCAGAAGGCCAATGGCATCCTGGGCTGCATCAAAAGAAGTGTGACCAGCAGATTGAGAGATGTGATTCTGCCACTTTACTCTGCTCTGGTGAGACCTCATCTGGAATACTGTGTCTAGTTCTGGAGCCCTCAACACAGAAAGGACATGGACCTGATGGAGCAGGTCCAGAGGAGGGCCACGAGAATGATCAGGGGGCTGGAACACCTCTGCTATGAAGACAGGCTGAGGGAGCTGGGATTGCTCAGCCTGGAGAAAAGAAGACTTAAGGGGGACCTACTAGTGACCTTCCAGTACCTTAAGGGAACTTCCAAGAAGGCTGGAGAGGGCCTGTTTACAAAGGCCTGTAGTGGAAGGACAAGGGGCAATAGTTTTAAATTAAAGAAGAGTAGATTTAGACTTGATATTAGAAGTTCCTCACCACGAGGGTGGTGGAATACTGGAACAGGTTGCCCAGGGAGGTTGTTGTGGCCCCATTCCTGGAGGCATTCAAGGTGAGGCTTGACAGGGCTCTGAGCAACCTGATCTAGTTGGGGATGTCCCTGCCCACTGCAGGGGGGTTGGACTAGATGACCTCCAGAGGTTCCTTTCAACCCAAACCATTCTATGATTCTATGTTTTTCCTTCCTTTGTTAAGATTTCTAGTGTCTAATGGCAGTGACAGGATTCAGTTTTACTGAAGCTCCAGGTTCACCCAGGATTGGGCAATATCAGTGTTTGAACAGAGAGGGATGAAAAAGCTACTAACTATTTATATGGACATCTTGGAAGTCTACTCCAGCATTACTATGCCTGCAGGGTAATATTTCATAACAGAATGGGGACCTACAGAAAACAAAGAACAAAAAAATGCAACCAAATCAAACCAAACTAAACCAAACCCAAACATAACAAAACCAACCCAACCCAAAACCAAACCAAACCAAACGAAATCCAAACCAAACCAACCTAAAACCAAACCAAACCCAAACCCAACCAACAAACAACAACAACAAAAAAACAAACCAAAAACCAACCCCCCTAATAAAAAGCCTAAACCAAAAACATTCTTGTTCGACAAAGCAGAAGAAACTCATTCTTATTTTATAGAACTTGGGTCTGGAGACATGTAGTTAGTCCTCTGTGGAGGCAGGTGGTTTGAAAAGGCATGCTTAAAAATTATAAAAGGAAAAAAACTTTTGTTCTAGACCTTAGGAAAAAATAAGGCACATAGTCATAGGGGGGAAAAAAAGCAATACAAAAGTTATTTTTCACACTAGCTCTGTCTATCCCTGTGTGATGTCCTAGCCATCAAATAAGCTCAGCAGTGTGGCAGCTATTAAGAGGCCTGCATTACAGGGCCATGAAGGCTGAGGAGCACATGCGTGTTAGCTCCTGTCAGTGTGGGGTGGGGGAAAGAAGAAAGGAAAAACCAAAATAAAGTCAAAAGGATGATTAGCCTGCAGAGTACCTGGGGCTGCCACCTCCCCTCACCCAACTCTTTCCCTTCTCTCCTCTATGAACTGCAGCAAGGACCTGGAGCTATTATAGAGCTAGGAAAAAATAGGGAAGTGGTACCAGATGGGACCTCTTGTCTCCATCTCTCTCCAGCCCAAACAATCTGCTGCAGAATTGAGAAGAGTGGAGAATCTAATAGTGTCTCTCTGAGTCGGAAAGATGGCTCTGGCTCGAGCACTACCAGCCTGTTCTGGAGGAGGATTATTATCATTCTCTGTGCCAAAGGATATGGCTATTTTTCTCTCTCAACTCACTCTTTGCAACAAACATTTGGCTACTATTAAGCCAGCTGGCAAATACAAATGAAACATCACATACCATTTAGGAAGGGGGAGTGCCAGCCCTTGCAGTGGTCTGGTTGCCACACCTCCACTCCTTCATCTATCTGAGAGAGAGGCAGGGAAAATCTGGTAGGGGCAGAGAAAGTCCTTGGCATGCCTGGAAGACATCTTCATGGGAGGGTGAGGTCAAGGCATGTCTAGTAAAACGCTGGTAGACACAATAACCCCATGCAAGGCTTTAGGCTTGGGGCAGAGTGCTTGGATTGATGCCTGCCAGAAAAGGACCTGGGGATGCTGGTTGATAGTTGAGCATGAGCCAGCAGTATGTCCAGGTGGCCAAGAAAGCCAAGAGTATCCTGCCTTGGATCAGCAATGATGTGAGCAGTGGGAGCAGAGAAGTAATCATCTTCCTGTCCTTAGCAGTAGTGAGGCCACACCTAGAGTCCTGTGTTCAGTTTGGGCTCATCATGACAAGAAGGACACAGAGGCATTGGAGTGTGGAACTGGGGTTGGTTAGTCTGGAGAGAAGGAGGCTAAGGAAGACCTTCTCTCTCAACTCCCTGAAAGGAGGTTGGAGTGAAATGGGAATAGGTCTCTTCTCCAGGGTTAACAGTGAGAGGACAAGAGGAAAAGGCCTCAAGTTGCAGGAGGGGAGGTTTATATTGGATATCAGGAGGAACTTCTTCCCTGCAAGGGTTGTTATGCATTGGCCCAAGCTGCCCAGGGAGGTGGTAGAATCACCATGCCTGGAGGGGTTTAAGAAACATCTAGATGTGATCCTTAGGGAGATGGTTTAGTGGCATATGGGTGATAGGTATGGTTGGACTTGATGACCTTAGAGGTCTCTTCCAACCTTAATGATTCTGTGATTCTGTGACTGGATAGAGGCTCCTAAAATCCATTCATTCCATGTCACTTCCTTGTAGCAAACTCTCTCCTCCAGGATTGTGCAGAAGAAAATGCAGGAGTTGCATGTGCACAGAATGATGTTTGGACCTGATTGGAAAACAGACAATCCCTTGATTTTTACAAAAAAAATTATTTTTCTTTTCCACGTCAAAGATCAATTAATTTTCATTCATCTTTTCCATCCAATTTCTCCTTCTTCCTGAATCATTTCCAGGCATGGAGTACAAGATCCATTTATGCCATTGGCAGCCAATATCCCAGTGACCTATATTTAGTTGCACAGCAGCCTGGCAAGCTGAGAGTTTCAATACCTATGTCTCTTCTCAGAGCTAACATTTCAAGGCTTGATATTTGCCCTTGAAACAAACAATGCCATGTGGTATCATAAAATCATTCCCAAAGATTTTACAGCAAAACTAAGTAGCTATTTACTTTAAATATGCCAATTAAGCATTACTAATGTACAGTGCATTTCTAGGCTAAGGATGATTGACAATGGCATGCAGGGAAATGTTCTCAAACTGCAGTTGGGAAATGTAAATGTACAAAATGGGAAAAAAAGGAGAGGAAAAAATGCTCCCCAACTGACAGAACTATTTACATGTTTCATAAAAACCCTCACAAATTGTTCTCTTGTTGTTCTTTAAAGCTTTTTGTTTCTGCTCTCTTCTTCAAAAAGAAGGTAGCCAATGCATACTTGCCAAAAGATCTTTAAGGCTAGAATATTTCTGTTAGCGTGTAGTCCTATAAAACCTTATTCTGGTTTAATTTCTTAATGACAATACCATAGGTTTGAGTATGGAGTGATGGAGGAATTTGGCAGAGAACAAGAATTCCACTGTGAAAAAATGTCAAGGCTTCCAGGTGAGGATATTTACTTTTTCTTTTGTTTTGTATCAAAGCAAAGTAAATCATTTAAATGAGAGAGGAAGAGAATGAAGAAGGACACTTCAGAGCTCCAGAAGGGCCCGATAGCCCCAAGAAATAAATGCAAGGATGTTTTCACCCGAGTCAGTAGATTTTCCTGATTTTCAAAATTCGTGATGTTACAACTTAATTTTCTTTGGTTGATATTCATCATAGTCTTCATCTTGGGGGGAAAAGACTCTCTACCTGGTCAGAAAGCAATAGGCCAAGGGGGAATGGTTGCAAACTGAAGGAGGGGAGATTTAGATTGGATGTTAGGAAGAAAGTCTTCACACAGTGAACTTCACACTTCCTCACAGTGGTGAGGCACTGGAACAAGTTGCCCAGAGAGGTGGTGGATGCTCCATCCCTGGCAGTGTTCAAGTCCAGGTTGGATGTGTTCCTGGGCAACCTGGTCTAGTGGGTGGCATCTCTGCCTATGGCATGGGGATTGGAACTAGATGGTCTTTAAGGTCCCTTCAAACCCAAACCGTTCTATGATGATGTGATAGTGACTACTGAAAAAAATCAAATCCACACAAAAGATGTTCTGTAGCCTGGTTATGGGAGCATTGTACCATTCCAGTTGAAGAGGAAGATTTTGGGCTATCTCCTGCCTTGAGATGGACCTTATTCTTCTGAACAATATCCTTGCTTGCCTTCCTTCAATCTAGGAGGCATCCAACATATCCATTGTTTGCACAAAAATACAATTATAATCCTCCAAGCTGGAACATTCTACAATTCCCTAGATTTTTAACTAGAATGGGTTGTGAAAAAGGTATGAAAAGGGAAAGGATTAATGAAAAAGATGCTGACCATTTGCACTGGAGATTTGTCTTCAAAGCAAACAGTCATCAGTCACCTGCTTCTTGTCATATTAGGCAGGTGATTGAAAAGATTAATTAGTATAACTTGCTGTCAGGACCTGATCCTATATATATATAATATATATTATATATATAATATTATAATATTAATATATAATATATATATATATAATCATATATATATATGATTGATGCCCTTCATTTTTATTGGCTCTTGAGGCTGAGTGGAAATCAAGGGGTGGATTTCTGCTGATTCTAATAAGCTTTGGATTGTGTTGGGGAAAAAAAATAAAATAGAGAAATAATGGCAATGAAACTCCTATCAGCCAAGAATTCACCTCGCTGGGTGCCCATTTTACCTGATGTATTTATGCTGAGTAATTTGACAGCAGTGGAGTGTGTGCAGTTGAGCCACACACAGTCATTTCTCACTAACAATACTCACTGGCTTGGTGAGACAGTGTTAATAAGCACATTTCAATTCCAAAGGCATCACCAGCATTATTCTTTCTTTGGATTCCAACAGATAGAGCAAATAGTCCCTTGTTTGTGATGGAAGGGGTCTTGACTCCATCAGTCTGGGATGCAAAAAGAAGCTGTTTATGAAAAGGCCCTTTGGGACTTCTCTGGAGTATACAAGTCCAGTAATCACAATTCTAGGAAAGAAAAAGTTTTGAACTTAGTGGATAGCTTCCCAGACATGTATTTGTCATTTTTACACATAAGATTTTCTTTAAAGTGCTTGTTCAAACTTTTTCTTATGTTCTCCTCTAGCAGAAACTGTAATGCTTGCCAAATTTTGTGGCGGCTAACAAAGTTGCTCCAGTGCCTTGTCTCTGGATTTCGTTCATCCAACAGTCTTTTAGATTCTGTGCAGGGAAGAGGTTTTTCTAGCCCAGAACATCACAGTAAAGAAGTTTGACATTTATGAGAAGTATTCCCACCAGCACTACCCATTAAGAGTCACCTGGTAGCAGTAGCAGCCAAAACTTGTCAAACCATTTACCAGCCAGGATGGTTTCCAGTGGGAAAGAATCACCAAAACATTTAGCTTTCAAAGAACATGAGGCCTTTTCTTTATTAAATAACCTGTGACTTCAGGAACTTTAGCATTTCCATCAACCATAGCAGTGGAGACTGCAAATGACCATGACACAGACATGAACCTTCTGGTCTGAAAGGTTTGTGGTTGCAGAATCGCAGAATGTTAGGGGTTGGAAGGCACCTCTGGAGATCTAGTCCAACCCCCGCTGCTCCAGCAGGACAACCTACAGCAGGTTGCACAGGATGGTGTCCATGCAGGTTTGGAGTATCTCCAGAGATGGAGACTCCACCCTCAAAGGAAAGAAGTTCCTCCTCATGTTCAGATGAAACTTCCTGGGGGCTACTTTGTGCCCGTTGCCTCTAGTCCTGTCCCTGGGCACCACAGAACAAAGTCTGGCCCCATCCTCCTGACTCCCACCCTTCAAGGATTGATAAACATTGATTGGATCCCCCCTTAGTCTGCTCTTTTCTAGGCTAACCAGAAAAGTGCTGGGCCAACCACCAGCCCAGTGACAGATATTCTCTATTATCCCCTTCTCTGCTACTCCAGGGAGGAAAAAAAACTCTTGCATTGAGATGAAAGGCAGAATAGACAAAGTCCTGTAGGAGCAGAGCTGGGCTGCTGATCCTCACCAGGCTCAGGTGCTCAACCTTCAGGGAGAGGGGAGACCCAGACCTCTCATATGTACTAGTTGTTAATTAGGTGCTAATTTGCTTAATTATGCACCTGTTTTGCTTGGGTCATACGTCTTGTGCAAGAGATCCCAAGGCCCAAGATCAATATCGCAGTATCAAGCACCGAATCTGACCTCTATGGCATGGAATACCTTTTTTTGAGTCAAACTAGGACAGTCCTGAATGCCCTGCACATGTGGAAGAATGGAAGACAGTCCAGGACTTAGCAGAAGGTAAGGGGTGAAGAAGATGCAGAATAGTTCTGTTGAAGATGCTATTGAAGAACTTCACCTCTCTTCATAGCCTGGGTGGAGAGGAAAACTCTCTTTGTGTCCCATGATAAATGGGGGGCATGTGGCTTGTAGAAACCTGTCTCTAGCATGTTAAAAGAACAGGGAAGCTGAGGATTAACATGAAATAGAGTCTACCCATGCTCAGACCTCTCTTTCCTAATAAGAAAGTGATGCTATTTTCCTCTTTGTCACTTTTCCTTCTCCATACAAGAGTCTCCAAATCTCCAAACTATGTACAACCAAGGGCTCAGCAGTTAGAATCATAGAATCATAGAACAGTTACAGCTGGAAGAGACCTTGGAGATCATCAAGTCCAGCCTTTCTCCTAGCCCTATCAACTTACTTAATGATGCCCCCCCAACACAACATCTACCTGTCTCTTAAACACCTCCAGGGATGGTGACTCAACCACCTCCCTGGGCAGCCTATTCCAATGGTTGACAACCCTTTCAGGAAGGAAATTCCTCCTAATGTCTAGCCTGAACCTCCCCTGGCGCAATTTCCATCCATTTCCCCTTGTCCTATCACTCTCCACTAGGGAGAACAGACCAGTCCCTGCCTCTCTACAACCTCCCTTCAGGTAGTCATAGAGAGCGATGAGGTCTCCCCTCAACCTTCTCTTTTTCAGGCTAAACAGTTCCAGATCCCTCAGTATTTCCTCATAAGTCTTATGTTCTAAGCCCTTTACCAGCTTGGTAGCCCACCTTTTTACCCTCTCCAGCACCTCAATGTCCCTCTTGTAGTGAGGGGCCCAAAACTGGATGCAGTACTCAAGGTGAGGCCTCACCAAAGCTGAGTAAAGCGGCATGATCACCTCCCTGCTCCTGCTGACCACACTGTTCCTGATCCAGGCCAGGATGCCATTGGCCTTCTTCGCAAGGAAGAGAACTGAAATTAGAGACCTCAGATTTGGAGGGAGTTGATCTCAAGATGCTTGCTTTGGTAGGCAAGGAATTGCTTACCTTTAACTGCCTCAAGTTGGACATCTGAAAACTGCAGCCCTTGAGATGATTAGTTAAGTGCACAAAAATTTGGATCCAGCTTGCAGGGAGCCAACATCAGGCAGAGGTCCTGCACCAAAGAACATGTGTGCTTAGGGACCCACCCATATGAGATGTGTTTCAGCCGATCTGGAAGGGTTTTGATTGCTCTGTCCTTGACATAGCTGAGTACCAGAGTGTGTGTGGAGGGTAACGTGAAAGACGACAACAGTGAGGTAGGGACTTAACATCCCATGCCAAGACTACATTCCTCACTAATGTTGCTACAGGGAGAGGGATTTGGCTGGCTGACCAAAAGGTGGTGGGTACTAGACAAAATAATTCTATATTTGGAGATTTCTGGTGAGCAGAAATGATTGACAATCATGAGGGAAGGAGAAAGAAATGTTGTCTTGGCTCTGTGTTCCAGATCTTTTGCTTGGGTCATGCAGTTCAGAGTTCAAAATGTTGGCTTTTGGGATCTCTCCAGTTTTCAGCCCTGGAAAATGGAAAAAGAGCAAAGACCTAAATCTTGGTCTAAAACTTCATTAATGCTGCGGGGAGGACCTGATACCAAAATTCTTCAACAACTGATTTATTATTTTTCAAACACATTTACAAAACTATGTCATTTGTTGTAAGACCTGTGAAGAACATTACTGGTGAAGTCCATGTTTTGGAAGTGATATCCAAGTTTTTAATGCTACTTTCACAGTTTCAGTGATGTATTCACATTCATTCATTCATGGCTAGGCTTCGCGAACCAAGATCTGGTGAGGGCTCCATCCATGCTCTTCACAAGCGCTTTTTACAAGTGCGCTGATGGCTGAAAAGGCCGATGCAGGATAGACAAGAGTGGTTGCAAAAGGCATAGCAGAAGGACTGCTTAGGAGGTATAATCTGCAAGACACAATTCTTTTTATGCTGTCTTTTCTCCTCAAGAGTCATCCCGCATGCCTTCTCAAAAACATCAGCAGCATTAAAAATAGTATGTCTCCAGACCTCCCAGTTGGAGGCCAGAGTAGACCAGTTAAGGTGATCAATATGGCCAAGGCTGAGATGTTGTTTCAGGGAGTCCTTGTATGTCCTCTTTGGGGCTCCTCTCTTGCGATAGTCAGTGGCAAGTTCATCATAAAGCATAATCTCAGGAAGGCGGTAGTTCTTCATCCTGGAGACGTGACCTGCCCAACGCAGCTGCGTTCTCAGCAACATGGCCTCAATGCTTGAAATTGCTGCTTGTTCTAGGACAGATATATTAGTCACATAATCTGATCAGTGGATGTTTAGGATTGTACAGAGACAACGCTGATGGAAGCGCTCCAAGAGTCATAGGTGGTGGTGATAGATGACCCATGATTCGGATCCATATAAAAGAGTAGACAGCACAATGGCTCTATAAACACTGATCTTTGTACTT
>VWZO01007248.1:0-39971 GCA_013396975.1 Bucco capensis
TCTCGTTATTTCATCCAAACCATAACAGATGTATTAGCCCAAAACTAGTGTTATATTTTCTGTTTTCAAGCTGTTTATATCTTTGGTCAGATAATAGCTTTGGTACTTTCAAATCATAACAGCAATAAGCAAATATGAAATTGTCTTGATGAAATCAGCATGCCGTCCTTCCCTTTGACTGCCGCAATCTGCCTAAATTATTAAAAGAAAGTTAAGTATCTGTGCTTCCTTACCAATTTTCATTCTTGCCATATATCACCTTTGTATATTAAGGCACAGGAAGGAACTGAAGCATCAGAGGTACCACAGAGAAGATCTGATTATGCCATGATGTAGGCTAGAGGTGAGACATATCTCGAAGATGAAGACATAGCATAGCACTAACTCTAGACTCTAGATTGAAAAAAATAAAACACGATATGCTTTATGAACTGTAAAAACCAAAAATGTACAAGTAAAAGAGTAAGCATAAAAAAAAAAAGTTTTCAAGGGACCTGAAGGAGGCTAAATCGGATGTGTTTAACATGTTAGCCACTTCCAAGAAGGGCTCATCTGATAACATCAGAGCAGTGAGTAATGTGTGGCATACTGCCACACAGTGACAAATAATTCTTACTGCACCCTCAAGAAAGACTTCAAAAAAATTGCTCATTAGCAATATTTTCTGTGTAATAAATCAAATCAGATCTGGAATAAAAACTTATTGCAGCAGTGGCTCCAGTGTGGACAGATGCACTTATACTTGATATGAATGTGTCCGAGTTTTTTGTATGTGAGTATGTATGTATGTATGTTTTTAACTCACATACATACTGAAAAAAACATTCTCCTCCCATCTCCCCCGCCCAAACACCTAAGCACTTTTAAAGAGAAAAATAAGCACTAATAACTAATAAGAACTAATTAGTTCTAATAAGAACTAGTAAGCAATTTTAAAGAGAAAAATTCAGGCATGCTAGAATCGATAGGATCAAAAATTCAGCCTGTTTACCTGCTGCAGCTGTGCTTCCCAGAACAAGTTTGGCTCAAAGTCCAGATGGAGATCAGTGACAAGTGGTGTCCCTCAGGGCTCTGTACTGGGGCCTGTACTCTAATATTTTTATAAACGATATTGACAGCGGCATTCAGTGCACCATCAGCACTTGGTGTTCAGATGACACCAAGCTATGGGGTGTTGTTGATAAGTTGGAAGGGCGGGATGTCATCCAGAAGGACCTGGTCAAGCTGGAGAGATGGGCCCAGATGAACCTCATGAGGTTCAACAAGACCAAGTGCAGGGTCCTACACCTGGGTTGGAAAAATCTCCACTATCAATAGCGGCTAGGGGATGAGATGATAGAGAGCAGCCGTGCAGAAAATGACTTGGGAGTGCTGGTGGATGAGAAGCTGGACATGAGCAAACAGTACGTGCTGGCAGCCCAGAAGGCCAATCACATACTGGGCTGCATCAAGAAAAGCGTGACCAGCAGATCCAGAGAGGTGATGCTGTCACTTTACTCTGNTTTTTAGCCCAAGTCACTATATTCAAGGACTGACTTCCCAAGCTTTCCATTCAATTCAAACTTCTAGCACTAGCACTGCAAAAATATATTGCCAGGCAGTGTGTCCAGTTCTCCTAACATATGGCAGTGTTCCTAAAGACTTAGGCACTGAAGAACCTCAAAGTTTTCATTATATGGATTTTTTTTTTTATAACCCCTATGATGTGTACTAAAGGTAAAATGTGAGCCAACAAAATGTGACTGTCAGAAGACAATAACAGAAAAATAAATTACTTTAAAAAATAAATTATGAAATGACTAAGACATTGCCATAACTATAAGATTATGAGTTTGATATTTTTAATCACTGCCTGGCAGGTTTAGCACTCTCCAGTGCTGATGAGAAGGAAGAACAAAGAAGGAAAACCCAGAATCCCTGACAGGCATTGAACTACACTTCAGCTTCCTTGCCAGTGCTTCACGCTCACTCCCCTCCAAGAATATTATATAAGCCTTACCTCCAGCCTTCTCCATGGTTTTCCAAGAGGCCCTTCTTTTTCTGGGATGTCTTAGTACAAAAGCTGTCTGTACACCAACCCCTCACTCCTGCCAATATCCCATCTCTTGCACTCCTGCCTCAGGGCTATCCAGTCAGCCCTATGATTTCAGTCCATCTACCTCACCAGTATCATGGTGTGAGCACTAAACCTGCTGTGCACAGGCTGCTACGTAAGAATAAGATGAATAAGAGGGTTTGGGGACAAAATGAGATGCCATAAAAAGCCCAAAGAGCCACTAGGAGAGTGAGTCTGTGGTAACAGCAGCTGCAGCAACCATTCTGCTGGGGTGGGCATGAAGAGCTTCCCTCCCAAAAAGGGATCAGCCACAGTTTGCTGCAAAATACGTCTAATCACCAGGATCAAAGGGAAAAACAGAGACCTCATCTGGGATAGAATGTATTTCAAACATTAAGGTATATGCAGGAACACAGAAAGCTGGTGTTCAGATGGGAATGAAAGGGTCATTTCTCCTGTGGCCTAGCAGCTTGCAGCATCATTGACCCCAGGATGGTATAAGGCTCTAGAATATTAACTACTTGAAATGCTGAATTTCCTGTGTCTCAGTCACAGGCTCCTGTAGGATCACCTCCTTTCCCCAATTTTGGGGATGTTAAACACGTGTTGCATGATGAGGCATCACAGATCACCTATACTGACTGCACTCAAGTTCCTTCTTTCGAGGTGCATATCCCCAGGCTGAAGCATTCTGTATGAGGAAGTGTGAGTGTGGAGTACAGCTAAGAGGAAGCTGTATCAGGGGAATCACAGGCTTGCAGGAACTCTGGGAACTTGATTTCTTATTTTTATTTTCAGAAAATTTACTGCTGGGAAAGAGTACAGGCTACATGTCCTGAAGATTGAAGCTTGTCAGTACATGTCCCTCTGCTGTGTTTGCATATGATCTCCAGCCACCTCTAGCTAATCTGGTTTCTTTTCGTGCCTTAACAAAAGCCATCCTGGAACCAAAGCCAACCTGTCGCAAACTAGATACTGTGAACTGAACAGATCCCAGGTTACATGATTAATTTCTCCACTTGTGATATTCATTCAGTTACTGCACAGCCTCACAGCTCAGTAGGCAAAACAACAAAAGAGCCTAGCAAGCCTTGCTTTAATATACAGTTCTAGTAACTTAAAAAAGACAATCAGAAGATAAAATCATACTCTTCCCAGCATTGCCACTGATCTACTCTTTCTCCCTTATCTACCATGAGTGTTCCTTATATACACACTTAAGCTACAGGCTATGGACTTCTCACAGCCACCACCATCCAAACACTCTCCACACTGACACGTTATCCCAAATGCGCCCAGGAAGATCTACCTTGAAAAGAGTATTCATTCCTCTGGAGACACCAAGTCCTTTCCTCAGCACTATCTAACCAGAAGTTTCCAGTGTAATTTGAAGCATGGCAATAGGAAGTAGATATTTTGATGGCTATTTTACAATGAGCTGCTCAAGAAGCAAAGTAAAGTATTGCAGATTTTTCTAATCGCTTCAAACAAGTGCAAATATGGCTAGAAATACTTACTCAGTCTACCTCAGTACTCATGGAACAAATGTTCTGCTGACTTCAGTGGCTGCTAGCTACAAGTAGCAGACCTAATGACCTGGGTTTTAAATCTGGAAGGTGAGTGTGGAATAACCTATGATAAGGGCTGGAGAAACCTCACACTTGTAAATTTAGCCTTTAGCATAATTCCCACCAGAAACATTTTACACGTGAAGAGGCAGAAGATCTCACAAGCTACAACATGCAAGATACTCAGAATTCATTCACATCTGTCAAGTACATTGATTTTTATGTAGTCTTTCCTTCATGCAAAGGATACGTATTTTGATATAATCATTGTATTAGGCAGGCAGTATTACTATTCCTTTTCCATTTTTCTCTGTTTCAGTTGTATGAGTAAAAGAGTGAGAGTGTGTGTGTTTGTTTTTGTGCCTGGATACACAGGCATGGGGGAGCACTTAAAATAACTTCAAAAAATTATTATTTTTAATATATCAGGTGACTGGAAGATTTCTGTACAATTCAAAAAGACAAAATTGATCAGGGCAGATTCAAGCAGAAACTAAATGCAAGCTTCAAGTCCTAGCAAACCTTTCCTTAGAGTCAATTCCTGTTCCCACATTGCATGTGTCAGAACCTTCAGCATAAACTCTACAACTCTCTGGGGCTGTATGTCCCACTGCTTCACTAAACACTACACTGCAATGTTTACCATCATGTACCTTTCAGAAAGAGGCGATTTCTGCTGTCCCAGAGGCCTGGGAGTTGGGACTGTTGAGATTTGTTTGTTCTACACAGGTTAGGTAACATCTTAACTCAGTTTACTACCATACCAAATGCAGATACCAGTCATACTACTGTATTTCCTGTAGTAAATAAAGACTTACTTCTCTTCAGGACTTCCCCATGGCCTATAGGGAGAGGCAGGTAATTTGTTGCCTAGTCTTTCGAAAGCAACAGAATGCTCTTCTTGGACTTGGAGTCCCTCCTGATCATCTCCTGATGCCTCTCCCATCTCTGGCTTTCTCTCCTTGAAGTAGCTCTCCAGATGAAGGGTTCCTTTGACCATGTGATCAAGAAAATTCAAAATCCATATGCAGTTCTTTAGCCATATTGGGAAAGGTTCTGAAGAACAGAAAGCTGCACCCACAAATTCTGCAAATGTCCTTGTCTTCTCAAGGCTCAGAAGGTTTTGCCATTCTCCTTTTGTCCAGAAGCACCCAAGTGATGAGAGATCCTCTGCCATCTTTTCAAAGAGACCATTTCTCTGGAAGAAGTTACTGTTGGCAGGGTCCAGGTGCAGGGCTGCTGTTATCCCCTGAAGCGTGTAGGAAACAAGCTCCAATATGGAATTCTGTCCAACTGCTGTCCACAGCCCAGATGGAGGGTCCTGCAATGCACCTTCCATGTCTGACAGAATGGACAGGAGTCCATTGAATCCACTGCAGGTTCTGAAAGCTGAATGGCTTTTGGGACTCTCCAGTATCCTCAGGAGTGACTACAAATGTTGGGAAGAGAGGAGACAAAAGAAGCACTGAAACCAAGGGACAACCAACCTTTAGAATATTTTAAAGCTCCAAGATTGTACCAAAATTCCTTCACGTAACGTTTCACTCTGAGGAAAAAGAATGTTTGGTCAAAGCAAAGATTACCACTGCTTAATTTTTCTCCTCTTCCCCTCCTGCACATACTCAATTAGTTCAACAACCAAGATTTGAATGCACCCTCAGGAGCAACCCATGGAGTCAGCCTGACAGGCAGAGAATAGTGCTCACTGGAACAAGCAAAGAAATCAAGTTTCCTGCATTACATATCCTAGTCATTTTGGCCAGAGGGTAGTTTCAGACTTTTGGCTAGTCTTCTGTCAGTCTTCTCAGACTCTTAAGAAATCTGCCTTTGCTTTAAACAAATGAAAGCATCAATTCAATTGCAAATAACCTCATACAGAAACTGAGAAGGTAGCACAGCTCTCTATAAGCAAGTCTTCCTACAGCCCTGAATACATGAGAAGCCACACTAGACTTTTGCTTATGTGACTGAGCAGACACTTTCTGAAAAAGTGGTGACATAGGATGGCCCAAAGAATATTGCAAACAACAGGCACTCATCATTAAGGAAGTTTTTTAATAAAATTTCCTTTCTCAAAGGTGTTTTTAAAGTTTGCACGACACTTTGTAGAAAAAAAAAGGCCATAAAGAGTCAGATCTTAAGACAATGAGGTTATTAGATTTTCACTAACTTCAGTGGGCTTAAAGCAGGTTATAACTGAATGTCACTTGATATTACGCATGCACTTACACATTTTAAAACAAGTCTAGAAAAGTTAAGAGCATGGTGGTAGAAGTAAAATTAGTGAGAATAAAATAGCTTGGAAGGAAATATTCTACTGTGTTTGAATGTAATCCATCCCATGTTTGGGGGATGATGCACAATTAATTCTGTAAATACAATGTTCTTTCAGGCACCAGGGACTTTTCAAACTTGAGGCTGTACACTAGAAAGGGTTAATTTCACATATGAAGTTTCCCAAAAGATATCTGGTGAAAGAGGTTCACTTCACAACCTGATGAAGAGGAAGTCTCCAACATAAATATATCTCCCTCTAACAGGTTGTAAGCTTGTGAAAAAAGTTGCCAGAACTGGAGGAGGAGGGGGAACTCTATTACAGTCATTCAGTTTGGGATGATAATATATCAAACCAGGCAAAGACTTCTGAACAGGGAGTAGATTTAATAAGTCAGAGTTGAAGCTATCAGGATGGCTTTAACATGTTTCAGAGAAGGTCAACAGTAACCATATTTTCTCCAGCTTTTAACTCAGAATTTAATCGTCTATGAGTTAGTATTCTTCTGCCTTGAATCTGTAAAACTGATAGTCTGCTGGAAACACTCTCCGTTAACGTTAACAGAATTTATTTCACATTGCATTATTTGTTATTCCTCATAATTGTCCATGTGCCACACTGGAATACAACAGTGTTAATTGTATCTGAGCTCAGGCTTTAACAGCTAAATATATATTAACGAATCCATCTGAATTTGTGTGTAACACAATCACAGTCCCAATGGATATACATAATAAATTCATTTCCTTACTTTAGGCATTAATATAGTTAACATTTGTTAAAATCAGACACTGAAGTTGTATTTATTTTCATATTAGTTTGGACACCATACAAAACTTTCCCTACAAATATTGTTGAAGTTTACTGTTTCGAATCAAAGCTATACACTTGTTTACATCTGTGGGGTTTTTTTTCAAGTAACTTAGTTCTTTTATCAAAGAAGCAGCTGCTATATTGTGCTGAAAGGTGAATTCAGTTCACACTTGGCAGAGAAGCTAGAATGAAATTTTAAATCACTGCTTGCAACATTGCTGCTTTTCAATTTGGTGCTTATGATTTAAACTAAAATAAAGGACACTGATTATTTCTTCTGCTTCATTACTTATGGATCAGATCCTCTATAAACACAATAGGGGCTATGAATAGTTCTAATTTCTTCCTCCAAACATTCATTTCTGTCATCTCACATCTCTTTTTCCCTGATGCTGGTCTATGTGAGGGATGACAAAATGAAACACAGCAAAACTTTTGGCCTTGAAATTTACCACAGTCAAGCTGTTCATCTCATGCCTACCTACCCCTTCCAATCTTGCTCCTTTACCTCTTCACACATCTTTTCCCTCGTCATATCTTCCACTTTAATTCACATTTTTTCTCCTTTCTCTATAATGTTACATGGAACTGCTCATACAAGTTGGCCTTTTGCCATTCATTTTCTGCTATGTGTTACTATTTGAGTCTTCAAAACACTTCACAATCTGATACTGAGTGAAGGTGTTGACCACATATCCTGCTAAAAATCAGTGGATCCAATTAACCAGAATCAGAAACTGGCTCATAGCACCTTTTTTCTTCTTCACTTACCTTCTTGGAAAAAACACAGTGCTAAGGGTGAGAACAATTTGCCATAAGCCAAGCAGTTTCCAATAAAACAACAACCAAGTCAGAAGCCATGTTCATTACCTTCAGCAGATCTAGTTTCAGATGTAGTTCCTCTTGAGTAGAAGAACAGAGGGCCCCAATAATAATGCTCATATATTCTTCATAGTTGATGACTGCTAGTTGCTCCAAGATAGTGAGAGTATCACTCCTGTAGCGTTCGTCATCCAAAAATATCTTGATGTATGGAACCATTCCATAGTCCTTCAGAACAACTAGGGACAAATATGTTATTTGTTACTTAAACTATCCTTTACTTGTAGTTTTCACAGGTAGATTTTCAGTGTTGGTGTGAAGTGCCATATTTCTATGAATACAGCAGGAGAGGCAAGAAAAACAACTGGTTGAGCTAAAGATGACACAAGTTGAATAGCATAAGAACAACTAGCTATAAAATGAAAGGATGATCATCATTTCTAATCAGATATGACAGCTTTCCAATGCAACAATGAATGAAAAGGAAAAGACAAGTTACTAGTTTTGAGCTTAAAATCATTTCTTTAGCTTATGAAGGGGACCGTTTGATAGTTTGTGACATTATAACGGCCCTGTGTAAGCGGCTGCAAAGAGGATGATTCTAGGATTCAAGAATGAATAGAGTGGAGTCCAGTATTCAAAAGAGTTCAGTTCAGTATTACTGAGTGCCATAAGATTCCCTACACATACATCCCTTAGGTATGCCAATACTAAAAGTATGAGTGCTACTTAGCATGTGTCTGATCCCATCAATATTTCAAACAACACGTACCATGGAAGAAAATTTGGATTAACAAATATACAAAACTCACACACACACACAGTCTTTTTTCCCACAAGGTAAGTTTGTGTTTTCTATGCAAACTTCAGGAGTATCTACAAGGATGAGTGAAGCAGGGTGACTATCAGGATGAGAATATATTTGCTACATTTCTTCCTAGTTTAATGCTGTTTTCCCTACACTTCTAGATTTTGCCCTCCACTTCTCAATGAAGCATAGATGTCAGAAAATTTGTTGGTGCTCCTTAAGAGACATCATGGCCACTTACCACCAAACACCTTTCCAACCCAAACCATTCTATGATTCTATGTTCCTCACCAGAGGGTGATAGAATACTGGAACAAGTTGCCCAGGGAGGTGGTTGGGGCCCAATCCCTGGAGGCATTCAAGGTGAGGCTTGACAGGGCTCTGGGCAACCTGATCTAGTTGGGGATGTCCCTGCCCACTGCAGGGGAGGTTGGACTACATGACCTCCAGAGGTCCCTTCCAACCCAAACCATTCTATGATTCTAGGAAACATCACAAAGGTAATGGAGTCATATGTCCTTTCTTACCAGTGTTCCTCACAGACTTCACTGTAAGGGCAGCCACCATCTTCAGTATCACAGCATTTAACTCCTTCTCAGTGCCTTCTTCCAGACCAGGCAGATTAGTTCCAGCTGTCGGTGTATTAAAAGTCACAAAACAATTTATACAAGACATGGTTAACTGTAGCTAAAATATATTAAACCAAAAAGGAAAACTCATTCTCCAGCAAACTCTAGTTTTCTCTTACGTATTACTGATAGGCCACTTGAACCCTAAAATGAGCAACAAAATATAGACAAGGCATTGTCTAGGACTGTGAAATACATGCCTGTTCCTATGCTCTGCAGCCCAGATCTCCTGCATAACTCTAAGCAATACTGGTAATAGCAGTGCTTCCACTTTCCAACTTATGCAGAGTTACCTATTTAGTGATAAGCTGGTAGGAACACACAAAAATAAAAGAACATTACAGAGTATGAGCTATGAAGTGGTAAAATATTATAGCAACAGAGAGTATTAAATACCTAAAAGTGAAGAGTAGAAACCCCCCTTGCATCCTCAAAGGCAAACATTTACAGGATCAGACAGTGTAAAGTAGATTATTTTTAGACCTAAAAGTCTTGAAGTTTGTAGGTTAAATTCCTGGAAACTAGAGGAGGCAAATATTGATCGCTTAACACAGTGTCTTCCTACCTGTCCCTCTTTATCTGTGTGTCTAGATTTACTAGTTATGTAGCCATTCGATCACTCGTTCTACAAAACTAAGATCAACAAGTTATCTAAGGCAGCATAATTAATGCAAAGACAGAAGAAGGCCCCTACGCACCTGATCACAGGCAATAGGTAAATTTTCAACAACTTTAGATAAGGACTGTCAAGATAAATACTAAGTAGACTTGTGCAAAACTAGATCCCTGCATTCCAGATATTTTGTTGCAATTCATATTCCATCTGTGGCTTGGAATAAATGCACATAATTCAGTTGTGCTTGCGGAAGTTTACTTAATACTTTAGGTCTCTCCTTTACTAAACAAAGATTGCACTGAAATTTAAAGATATTTTCCAGTTCATACAGCACAGAAAATGTTATCATATATTTTTCTATCTTTAAAATAGCAGTTATAAGCTTTTAAATATGCGAGTCTATCCCCTAAGTCAGCCATATCTCACAGTTACCACACTAGGATTATTACCTTCCTGTTTTCAAGACAGGAACCGTATCAGACTAAAATGGATGGTAATAATTGTGGGTAACATATGGCTAAAATTCAAGAAACTGCTTTCCATCATTAGTCCTCAGGATCAAGTATTATTTTCAGAGGAACTAAGCACTCGGGAAAACTTTCTTCCTCTACTCTCAATCTGGCATCCTAGAGAACTCCAAACTGAGACCTTGTTTTAAAAGTGTGGGCTGAATGGTACCCTCCAGAATAATTCATCATACCCTGGTGAAGAATAGCCCAGAACTGTTTAGGCTACTGAATAGAATGATAAACAGCTAAGATTTCAGAGAGGACTCAGCTTAATATGCAATAAAATTAGGCTAGTTGGCTTGCAGAAAAAAAAATCTAGCTTCTCGGGATATAAAATCTATAATTTACTGTAGAGATTCATTCATTCCTATTAATCTGCCTACATCAACAGTCATTGTGAATGACATTAAGTTGTACCTGACTTCCTCAGGATCTTAGCATGCTTCCTCAGAAGTGCCAGCAGCAGGCCTAAGAGCCCAGAGTCACGAAATATGTCACTGAATAGCAGGTCCTTCTGGGTCATGCTGAGAAGGCACCGGAGAGCTGTTAAGGTACAGAATGGCACTATATTTTCCTTTATCAAATACTGAATCTTCTTCAAAATTTCATGTGGTACATAGGACAGGTCTAGCACTATGGACTCCACCAATCTGAAGAAGTGAACTTGGACTGGGTATGGTTTGAAATGGATTAATTCAGTAAACTGGCTGATAGGTTGTAGGCTCCATTCCAGAAGAAAGAAGTTCACTGTGTCCCAGGCCCATATGGTAGCAATTGCCGCCAAGATTCTTCCGCACAGGTACTGATCATTACTTTTCTGGAAAACAGACTGCAACACCTGAAAAGCCTGGAGGTTTTTCACTGTCATTCCTGTGGAATAAAACCAAATGAGATCATTTTTCATCAATGTTATTTAAGACTGCAAGCATCATAATTATAATGTTAAATCATGTCTGAGGGTGGAAATAGGAGTCATAGAAATGAGGGATGTGATTGGGAGGTATATTCTCAACCTTGGATCAAACCCTACAGCTGACATGGTCAGTTCAGTTTGATGTATGTAGCATTCAAGCTCCTGCAGCATTAAGCGTGTAGATGAGATGTCATCTCATACTCCTTCCACTATCTTAAAAGATGTAATGATTAGAGCTTCATTTTTCTATGACCCGCTTACATAACCACACATATATATATATATATATATATATACTGTACCAGTAGACTGTGTCCATTCAAGATCAAAGTGTGGTAATTGTGGGTGTATAATATTGCCAGAAACTTTCAGTTCAGTTTTTCCACATGTTGTAAGGCAAGTCAGCATGTCCAAGATCTCATCCAGATAGGGGTCTTCTTCATTTTGCTGCAGCCCCTCACATCTAGAAACAAAACTTGGGAGAGTCATATGCTCATGTCTCAGTAATACAAACATTTTTTGACATAACACCAGGTATTGAGCACACAGGAGCTATCCATTTTACTCCCCAATCCTCCCCAGTCTCTTTTACAGTCTTTTTCTCTTATTTCCATGACTTGTTTTACTATCTTACAAACAATAACTTCACATTATGGTGGGACATTCTGACTCAAACCAAAACTTATACATTGAAGAAAAAATATGAAGTGACACTGTAAGAGTCATCTGAAGAAAAAGATAAGAGAATTTAATCCAGTTACGCATGCTTTAAAAAAAAAAAAAGTAATTCTTTTCAGAAGAATGCTTGTTTTGTGGAGTAAAAAATTAAATTTTGTGAGAGATCAAAAAATTAAAACAGATACTTCACATTAAATGGTAAGTATATGGCTAGCAAAGTTAGGGACTTGCTAACTGGTATAAGTAACAAAAAAATCCCGGCCCTTAGGAAGAGAAAAATATAGTATAGCTTGAGCTTTGTGAATTAAGATGGCATCTCTCCTATGTGAGGAAATATTTTGTGCTATTATCCCAGATTTGCCATAGTTTAGACTGAAGAGAAAGTCTGTCAAAGGGCAGAGACCTGTTTATCATATTGTCCTTTTAATCAGAGATACAAATCTCAACATAGCTTACTTATAAGGGAAACCAGACAATCTATGGTAAAGAAAACAGTCAGAAAAAAAAAAAAACAAACAACAAAACCAACTTTTTCCAGTTGTAGATTCACAATTTTGTGCCTTCCAAAAATCATTATATATCATGCTCACCCACAGGTATCTGTGGATTCATGATTCAAACTGCAATCCTCTAGGATCCACATTACAACATACTCTCCCTCATCTAACATACTGGTCAGTGACCAAAGTTCTTGCAAGTGTTGGAGAAGAAGTACAAGAAAAGGGAAAGACAGAATGGAAGCAACAATAGATTGAGAAGACGTAGAAATGATCTTTTCATATGGTATTAAAGAAAACCAGAATTATGCTCCTAAGTGGTCTTGTTAAAGTGGTATAATGTACTGTTTTGATATAACTAACTCAGAATGTGTTCACCTTAACTGAGACAGATGTTTCTGACCTGCATCACCTCTGATACTAACTGACAAAGAACCTTTTCTTAAGTCCCTATCCCACATGTAGACTAACTTCTCCTGTGGTTAATTTCTGTAATGGTTTCAGTAGAAGCAGCTACATACGGCTTCCTTTCCTAAAACAGCAGTGAAGGACCTGATATCAGGGTCTTTATTTCTGGATTTGCATCCGCACAGGATTACCAACATGATTCATATTTTAGAACAGATCACGATGCATTCTGAAAATGAAGTTTTAATATCCTCTAGATGCCCACTAAAAACCTCTCCACTTACCTGAGTAAAATTTTTAACAGGAGTTGGTAGCCATCATTATTTTCAAATTCTGTTAATAAAGCTGATGATATGGGATAGGAATCCTTCACAAAGCACAGAACAATACTAACAGCTTCACATACATCACAAGCAGGTAGAGTATCAGCCAGTTTAAAGAGATTCTGAATAGCTATTTTAATGCAGTCCACAGCTGTGGTGAAAAACAAAGAGCAGGTATTTTAGAACTGACAGTCAAAGAAGTTCAAAGTTACTAACAAATATGGAACAAGTTTCAAAAATTATTTCCCAGTAAAATAGGAGTCAGTTAACTATTTTTGAGGAAGAAAAGAGGATATATGAGCATAACACTAATTTCAGAGACTACATGAAGAACATTTCTGGGTTTAAATTATGCCTGCATTTCTTTTCTTTACGCCTAGAAGCTAATTCAGTCTCAGAAGTATAAACTTTCAAATCACCCATTCAAAAAAATTCATACACAGTGAACCCATCTCTGAGTACAATGTAAGCAGAGACTGACATATTTAGTTGTCTTGTGCTAAGTTAAACACACATTCTGTGCAGAGTTCACATGTTAAGTCTTTGCTCAATGACGCATGTAGTGGAGTGTGCACATCTTGCTCTGAGCAGTGAAGCCTATATTTCTTGTCTAATCTGATGGCCACTTCTTCCAGAACAGCTTCAAAATGTCTAAACACTTCAGTACTCTTAGAATGATTATTCTTCAGTCTTTCAATGTCATCCAGGAAGCTAAATATTGAATATTGACAGTACCTTCTAAGAAATTGAGCTCCGTGGCCTTTGGACTTCTTAATAACAAAAAAATTGCTTACTCTAACAAAGCCTAGGAAGAAATGAGAATGCAACTCAACCAATCATGGTGCCCTTCCAAAAGATAATATTCCTCTGGAAGCGCCCTCAACCTTGTATTTAGAGTGTGTATGAGCCTTAGGCTCACACACTGAGACACACAACTTAAAAAAACAACAACAAAAACCCGAAACCAAATATAATAAATCTTGTCCTTGCCTACATTAGTGTGATCAGGTGAGATTGGCTCTTGCCTGTAATTTTATTTTTTGTGTTGAAAAAAATGTAAGTTTCCAGAATGCTACCAACACTAAATAAAGCTCCTGTCTAGAAAGCCTAGAGCTCATTCTTTGCAGTTGACTTTTCTTGAGAATTCATTCTCAGTAGAGCTATAAGGAAAGAAGAAGTCAAATTAAACCAAACCTTGTAGATATACAATGCTGGTTTTGGTCTGAGACTTTGAAATTGTTCTCAACACACGGCCTGTAGGTAATTTCCATGAGTGGCTACATTGGTCCCAGAGGGAAGCAGTTGCTATAATTAATGACTGAAGCTTATCAGCCGCCAGAAGTTCCTCTACACCTTGTTCCTCTCTGTACATGTTAAGCATTATCTGAAAAGCAAACATCGGCTACAATAAACACCTCTACAAATACCTGAGAGGGGAAGAAAAATACATTGAGGAAGAAAGATTATAGTTTGATGCTAAAGCCAGGAGAAAGAATGCAATGAAGTGAACAAATAAAGCTACCACTAAGATAAAGTATTTTTTCCCAATTAACTTCCCATTGTTTTGCGTAGCAAAAAAATAAGAGATTCAGCAGCAGCGTCTCAAATTGTTTTATACTGCTCCTGATGCTTGTTTCATGGTTTTCAGTTCAAATTTACTCCTTTATTTGGCAGTTTGAATCAATCACCCACTAAAAGCATAAGTGAACATCTTCAGTACTCAGGGCAAATGAAATACCAGAGGCACATCTCACCTTAACAAGCATTTCCTGAGTTTGGGTGTCATCCTTACTTGTCTTTTCATCACCAGGGGGTTTCTTCAGAGGAAAAGCAAAGAAAAGATACAGGCACTGCATCAAAGCAGCTGGAAGGCCAGATCCAATGATGTTCCACATAGTTGTCTAAGTAAGAAAAATAAAAATCAGTCCCTCCAGAAACTGAGTGCAGTTTCCTTGGGTTTTTTTTACATACTGAACGTAGTCATAGCAGATAAGAGCTGCTTGGGAAGGTGTGGTGGGTTGACCTTGGTCAAGCGCCAGGTATCCACCAAGATTTTCTATCATGTCCTCGCCCCACACCTCCCATGGCACAACAAGAGGGAAGAGAACAAGATGAAAGCAGCCTGTGGGTTTTAGTAAAGGCTGTTTAATAAGCAAATAAAGAAAGGCAAGGCCACGCACTCGAAGCAAAGTAAAGCAAAATTGAGCTTTAGTCTCTACTTCCCATAACAGGCAATGTCTGGCCCTCTTTCAGGTAGCAGGGCTCTGAAACATGTAACAGTTTTTTGGGGGTCAGACGTCTTCCTCCCACAGATATTACCCCCCCCCCCTTTTATTACTGCGCTGACATCATATGGTATGGAACGGCCCTTTGGTCAGTTTGGGTCAGCTGTCTCAGTTGTGTCCCCTCCCAAGGTCTTGTCCACCTCATTTCCTTGGTGCTGTGTCAGCCTTGTAACAGTCATAACATCATATGTTATCTTCAACCCAAGACACAGCACTTCTGAGGACCGCTATGGGGACATTAACTCCATCTTAGCCAAACCAATACAGGAGGCTTTATCCTTACAAGTGCTCTAGGGCACACAAGTGGCAATCACATAGCATGGCTGTACAAATCCATTTGGCAGAAGTAACCATACTGACAGTGTATTGTCATAGCTATTCCCAGGACTTCCCACTCCAGCCAAACTACAGCTTTGACAAAGATACTTAGTATGTCCTGCATAACACAAGGTACAGCCAATAGCAGTTAAAACAGCAGTAAGTCCAGGGTCAGACAATAGCAGACAACATTCCCTTTATCATAAGTTCACAGGACACCCCTCAGTTATAGAGTCCTGGTATGTTAAAAACATGAATTCTCCATTCCCTCCTTGACCCAGCATAGTAGCAATTTAGCTATAATGCCTCTTTTTTTGTCATGTATTGAATAACTGCACACATACACTATGACAAAACAATGACTTTTCTTTTATATTAGAAGTTTCTCAACACTAATTTCTTTCCATCTTCACTACAGCTATATACAGCTTACAGAGATGTCCTGTATGCCTGCTTGGCACACAATAGTCAAAACAAAAATCAGCAGCAAATTGAACGGAAGAGTGAGGTTTGCAACACAAAGTTTTGTGAGTGTGTGTGCTGCCAAAAAAAAGAAATCTTAAATCTGTGAAAAACACAAACCTCATAACGAACTTCATTCTGTGACTAAACATACCTACTTTCAGAGCTCCTTGTGACACAGATCTCGTCCACTAGAAGCTGACAGTAAGAATTTATTTTCATATATCTGAATAAGGATGAGGCAAATTGCTCAGCTCAATGTCAGGAATAAACACATCCCTGATGCCCATCAACAGGCTGTACTACTGATGCCAGTCTGCTTTCAGGATGGCTGTAAAACTTAAGTGCATGAAATGCTTCAAAGTGAGAGGCTATCACAATGGAAAAGCCATCCACTGCGTTACCTGACAGACAGATCATTACTAGTCATCTTTTTGATATGTAAGCTGGAGTGACAAAGAAAGGTTGAAGACACGCACAAGAAAAAAAAAAAAGATAAATCAGAGGAACACTAGAAAAAACAGCTGCCTGATGATCAAAACAAAAAGGGTATCTGAAAGCACAGAGAGCGTTTACCTCATTGCTGGTCGGATACCCTCTCTCTGATTGTATACCCTAAGCATGTTGAAGCACAAAGTATTGGGGAAAATGCAAACAATGAGACTTAAATGTTCCACTGTTGGGGTGGTTACCTAGCTTCTCTGAAATAGAAAGAAAAAAGCAAAAAACAAAAACAAAACCCCAACCAACAACAAACAAAAAACACTAAAAGAATAAACAAAAAAGCCCCAAACAAACAAGTAAGCAAAACAAAACCAAAAATAATCTCTTAATAGTAACTTCTCTTACCAGGTCAGTCTGTGAGAGCAAATACACTGATTTAAGGAGCAAGTGGCCATCTTTTGCTTCCCCTTTCTGTTGCAGCAATTGCTCCAAAGCCAGACGAGCTTCCTCTGTTACACAAAAAACATTAAACTTTAATTCCTTAATGAAAGATAGAAATGCTGATTGACCCTTTCTTAACAGATCTCACAAATTTAACAAAATCATAGCAGCAGGAATCCACTAAAGTCAATAGAAAGACACAAAAAGATTTTGATTCAGCAACAGGCTCGGGTCAATTCATGTAACTATGTATTTCAGACTGACAAACTTCACTGGGAATACCAGCTCAGTTCATGAGATACTAGCTGACCAGTGTGAAAAAATGAACAACAGCCACCAGGAAAACCATGTTTGGCAGAGATCGTTGCTAGGCCACTCTCTATAAGCTTTGAGAGGTCCTGGAGAATGGGAGAGGTGCCTGAGGACTGGAGAAATGTTATCCCCATCTTCAAAAGGACAAGAAAGACAACCTGGGTAACTATACAGTCAGCCTCACCTCCATCCCTGGGAAGGTGATGGAACAGCTTGTTCTTGCCACCATCTCCAAGCATTTGGAGGAAAGGAGGCTTATCATGAGTAGTCAACATGGATTCCATAAGGGGAAGTCATGCTTGACTTATCTGATAGCCTTTTATGATGGCATAACTAGATGGATAGATGAGGGGAAGGCAGTGGATATGTTTTTTCTTGACTTTAGCAAAGCTTTTGATACTGTCTCTCATGGTATCCTCATAGCCAAACTTGAGAAGTATGGATTGGGAGACTGTGCTGTGAGATGGATTGGGAACTGGCTGAAGGACAGAGCCCAGAGAGCTGTGGTTGGTGGAGCAGAATCTAACTGGACTAGTGGAGTCCCCCAGGGGTCAGTGCTGGGTCCAGTACTGTTCAATACATTCATCAATGATCTGGATGGAAGGGGTAGAGTGTTCCCTCAGCAAGTTTGCAGATGATACCATATTGGAGGAATGGCTGGCACACAAGGAGGCTGTGCTGCCATCCAGAGTGACCTGGACAGGCTAGAGAGATGGGCAGGGAGAAACTTAATGCAATTTAACAAGGGTAAATGTAAAGTACTGCATCTGGGAAAGAACAACCCCATTTATCAGTACAAGTTAGGAACTGATCTGTTGGAAAACAGCCCTGGGGAAAAAGATCTAGAAGTCCTGGTGGATAGGAACATGACCATGAGCCAGCAATGTGCCCTTGTGGCCAAGAAGGCCAATGGCATCCTAGGATGCATTAAGAGGAGCGTGGCCAGCAGATTGAGAGAGGTTATTCTCCCCCTCTACTCTGCCCTGGTCAGGCCCCACCTGGAATACTGTGTCCAGTTCTGTGCCCCGCACCTCAAGAAGGGGAGGGAGCTGCTGGAGAGAGTCCAGCACAGGGTCACCAAGATTATTAAAGGAGGGGAGCATCTGCCCTATGAGGACAGGCTGAGAAAGCTGGGTCTCTTCAGCCTGGAAAAGAGGAGACTGAGAGGTGACCTCATTAATGTTTACAAATATGTTAAGGGTGAGTGTCAGGAGGAGAGAGCCAGGCTCTTCTCAATGTCATGCAATGTTAGGACAAGAGGGAATGGGAGCAAGTTGGACCACAGGAGGTTTAGTATTAACATGAGGAAAAACTTCTTTACAGTGAGGGTGACGGAGCACTGGAACAGGATGCCCAGGAGGGTTGTGGAGTCGTCTTCTCTGGAGACATTCACGACCCGCCTGGATGCATTCCTGTGTGACCTCATCTAGGTGATCCTGCTCTGGCAGGGGGGTTGGACTAGATGATCTTTCTAGGTCCCTTCCAACCCCTAATATACTGTGAAACTGTGATACTGTGTCTACAATATTAAAGAAAGCTCTTCAGAATATTTTGTAGCCTACTGTTTCACTGCATAGCTACCATATTACATATTTTCCAGCTACAAAAGTTCCACAACCAAGGGCAGATCTTCAGTGCAATCATCCAAAACTAGTGCTAGCTCATATCTTCACACCTACATAAAGATCTGGCTTGTTAGATTTAGCATTTTCCCTCATAGCAAGCAGAAGACTGCTGCATAACAGCGCATTCCCAGAAAAAGTGGATCCTGTGGATATGGTATGGAATCATTACCTGCAGGTTTTCCATTGAGATTCCTCTTAATTTCTTTTGTCAGAAGCTTGGAAACTTCACTGGCTAACAGCTGAACGTTGGGGAATACAATTACTCCAGAAGACTGTTCCCAGGCCTGAAATCCAAGGGTAGTTGTTAAGTCTTTCTGATACAGCATGTCTTTGTTAGATTGAGAAGAACTAATAAATATAAGCAAACAAAAAGTTAGCACATCCCTGCAAAAATCCCCTCCCTAGGTAGCGTAGTCCATTAAGCAGTATTTGCCTGACACAAGAGATACAGAAGTCAACCTGGAACTACCTTTTGAATCACAGAATACTGCTGCTAGAGAGCATTTGCATTGTTTTCTCCTTTGAATACAATCAAAACAATGTAAATATTTGAAATAGCCTCTGTGTCACTAAATTATTTGTATCAAAAAGCATGCTAGTCCCTTTTGAAATAAAACAAACACCCTGTACCCTGAAGAGGTTATAGCCACAACTGTCCAAGAAATTTTCAGTAAATGTATATTCTTTTCCAAAAACTAGTCTCCCCAAAACTAAAGTTATTTTTGGAGGAAAGTAGGACTCAAAATCCATAATTTCTTACTGGACAGAAATAATTTTGTTGCAAACTAAGGAAATAAAAGAAAACATGGGGAAAAGTGCTGGTTTTATCCCAAAAGGCACTGAATGTGATTTTACAACAATGTGAGTTGCCTAACACATCTGCCTATGAGGTTAAGATGCACGCTGTCAAGCTTGGCGTGACAACCCTGCCTGGCTAAGAATTTACAACACTACAAGCCAGTTTACATGAGTACGGATTGGTGCTAATATAGGAAAATATGAACTTCTACAATGCTGAGATGTTGACAGCATAGGTTTACCAGATCAGGATTTATAAGGATTTCTTATACTATAATAAGTATACCTTAATAGGAAGGTGTACTCTAAATGCATAGAAAGCCAAGGAAAACAAATTTATAAAGAGGTTTATAAACAATTTTTATAACTAACTTGATAAATTACTTAAGATTGGACAAGCAATTCAATGCAAAACAGAGTAGAGAAATAATAGCAAGACTTGATATTCCCTGCTCTGAGTCTAACAAACAGATCACTTCTCAGGTGTTTCTTAGGCTTGACTTTGGGGGGGAGAGGAAATCTCAAAAGCAACCAAAAAATTTTCCAGTAGAATAATACTATTGCACCAAACTGGCCTCTGAGAATCAGGTACTGTTACTTTTATATAGAAGATCTGACACTACACTACACACATTGTATTAACAACTGTGTAGCAGGCAGTAACAGCTCTGTCCCCAGCAACTCTGAAAACTTGCTTTACAGAAGTCTCCTCCTTTTAAAAGCTCAGAAAAAAACAAACAAACAAAAAACAAGTTAAAAGGCCAGGTGATGAAAGATGACAAAAATAATAAAATATTTGTTCTCCTACACCCCATAATACTCTCTGCTAAGATATCAGTGCAATTCTTTGTGAAAGAAGATCCTCTACAAATATTATTTCCATCCCTACTATTGTTTTCAATCACTTATTCTTTCTTTGCTGATGGCATCTTGTGGACAGGCTGTTCTTCCCCCATGAAGTGCCAATTCTCTATTAGCAATCAGGCAAACACCTACATTTTACTTCATTTTATTGCATTGACCTCTGGAACTGCACTCAACTCTGCTGGGTTACAAAACAGTGCAATGGCACAGTGTGCCTATCAATTAATTTTCAATCAATCAACATTTTAAAAAAAACAAACTTTTTTTTTTCCCCAGATTTTGACCATAGCTAATTTTCAGAGACCCTCAGTTGCAGAAGCAAAATCCACCAATTCCTCCACCTCTGGTGCAGAATTGGAGCAATCTGGGCAAAAGCAATGACAAGAAACCTGCAGTCACTTAAGATATACCATGTTTGTCATTAAGTCATACCCATTTTCAGAAGAAAGCAGTGATAGACTCATGCCCCTCTGCCTAAAAGAACACCCTCTAAACATTTCAAAAAGGATTTGTTATACTCTTCTGCTAAAAGAAGGAGCAGGATAAATTTTAGAAGTTCAGATCATATGCAGCAGAGGGCAGTAATCAAAGATTCATAGCAAAGTTATTGCAAATATTTAAGCTCATCCATCTCACTAAAGACCAGGCCACTAATATTTTGATTTGATTTTATAGGTGATCTTCAGACACCAATCTATAGAATATGCTTTCCTTTAAGGACAGGCCTAATCAGTTCCATACTAATTTTTGCACCTATGAAAGATCTGCGTCTGGAAGAATATCAATCTGACCCCGTTCCAGGATATCTGCCATCAGATGAAACTCAAATATGGTATTAATGCAATCTTATTTATCTCTCTTCCTCTTAAGTCTGTTTCTACATCTTTAAGATTCTGACACAAATTTCCTGTGTCTGCTGTTGCCATCTGCCCTTCCTATTCCAGGCTTCATAGAGAGACACTACCTCAAAAGCCAGCCATGTAATAGAATGTTCTGATACTGTCTAAGGTACCAAGAAGGAAGATAGAGAGGGCACATCAATATGACTCCCAGTCTAGGCCTGAATCACAACCAGATGGCCAACATTTTCTTCCTACATCTTTTCCTTCTACATCAAGGAGTATCAGTGAGTAATGAGCCCCCACACTGCAGATGGCTCCTGGTTAGTGCCCTCTCTTTCCAGCCAGGTCAGAAATAGATAAAGACAACAAGACAGAGATGTAACTGGCATTTGCATGATCAAACAAGGAAAGGAAAAGCAAGAGGTGAAAATCCTCCAAGGAATGAGAAGATTTATACAGAGTCCTCTGTTAAACAAGAGGAAGCAAGCTAGTTTCTGTAGGAACTTTATAACGTATACAACTCAAATTGAGATGTGTTTCCCCAAGCCAGGGGCTTCACACAAAGCATAAGGCTGATACATGAAGGGAAGAAAAGTCATATGGGGAAGGACATGATGACTCAAAGCCACAATGTTCTCCTAAATTACTGATGCAAGGCCAAAATGCACTAGCCACATGTCTGAGCCTAAATACCTGATACATCTAGGAAAAGTGAAGGGGAAGAACCTCTCTCTTCAGGCTCAAAATCAAACACTAAGCTAATAAGAAAAATCGTATCTCCATTCTGAATATATTCTGCAGCCAAAATATCCTTTAGGAATATAAACCCCCCTCTTTGTGAGCATTACTGCAATTCAGGAAATGACTTTCTACAACTTTAAAGCATGTGAAATTCAGCCCCACAGAAAGGAAACACACAATAGTTATGCATACACCCAACATTGCTAGTACCTTAATAATATTCAGCTTGCCTCCTGGAGAATAGCTGTCCTTCGACCCACTGGTACTAAAGTTTATTTCTCATGTATTGTGATAAGATATTTCCTGCTTTGCTGTCCAATTTTTAATTCCTATGACCTCTAGATTTTACAGCTTCCATCACCTTTGCTCAGTAACAACAGCTTCCTCAGCCCTTTGAAAGTTTCACTTCCAAATTTCAAAGAAAAGCCTGCAATATGCTGCTTACAAGAGAAGGAGGAAACACTTTGGAGAAACTATCAGAAAAGCCTATATTTCTTGGGATGAATTTATATTATACCCTCAAAGTATTAAGGATTCTTTTACCCTCTATTGAACTTCAAGAGAAAGGAAGACAAGAGGTCTGAAAACAGCCCTTGGAAAAGCAGAATAAATGACTCCTTTTCCAAGCAAAAAGGTTGTATCTTCTTGCTGTGCTCTCAGAGACAATGCAATTTTTAGCATGCTATTTAAAAAAGCAGATCCATGGAGTAAGAAGGTGTTCCTCTACAGAAAAAATGTCAGTCTTGATCCAATTTTGAAGGGCATTCTTTGAAGGCTGTGGAAGCACAGCTGCCCCTTTGCAAAGCTAGAACTTTTGGCATCGCTGCCTATGGTAGGGAGGTTGGAACTAGATGATATCTAAGGTCACTTCCAACCTGGGCCATTCTATGATTCTATGATTTTTGTCACTTGACAAAGTGGTGGTGAGCTCCTAAGAGACCTAAGCCTGTCTCTGCACATATAGTGCCATATGCAGAGAGAGAGATTCATTCCCAGTGACAGGCCCATATGCAGAGCAACAGCTCTTCTGCTCATATATAGCCTTTGGTTTGGGAGAGACTCTTCCTTGCAAAGAAATCCAGGGGTTGAAGGGACATGGTGTAAAATAAAAGCTTTTATTAATCATCAAATATCTGTAGGGCATTTAGATTAAAAGAGATGGTTACATATGAGACTCCAGGATACAAAATCATTGCCTTTTCAGACCCTTACGTTGATTTTGTCTGGATTGTCTTGGACCAGGTCAAGTTTGTATTCACACAACAAACTTCATCATAGCCATCACCTGATCATAACGACAATTCAATTGCTTGCATTACATTGACACCAATGAGTGATCTGTTTCAGTGCTGTTACACTGATACCAGCATCTACAGCGATTTCAAAATCCTGCTCTGCACCATGACTTGTAAGCTCCACAGGTTCATGTTCCATCCAGTTGAGGTGTTTATCCGGAAGTTATTCCTGGTTTACTGTCACGAACATCAAAGATTTCATAGTGCTGAGCACAGTGATTTCCTTGCACATACAGTTCAAAATGTCCCTCTTACTAGCATATCAATTTTTATGTCCCACAATGCTTCCATATAAACGAAGTGACCATGTCACTAACTTCTTTCTTTCTCACCTGTCCACAGACTTTTTAAGAAAACCAACTCAGCTAAGTATGGAACAGAGGAATCTGAGTTTGACCACTCAAGAACACTGAAAACTCACAAGTACAGATGGCTGTATGCCATCATTAAAATATGGTTTTATTAAAGATAAGGGTTTTTTTTTTCTTTCTGAAAGACTAATAAAGTGAGAGAGTGTAAAAACACAGATTCAATACCCATAAATACCCAAGGTAATTCAAGAGAAAAACAATACTTCTGTACTACACGGCCACAGTGCATTTAAAGATAGGCCAGGTTTTCTACTCCTTGCAGTGTAAGCTCTACCATTCTGTCACTGCATGGTCCACTCAAACACTTTCGTTGTACATTTCACAGACTCTAGCAAACAAACCCAAGGAAGGCTCCTACTCATTACACAGCTCTTGCAGTTGCACTTTTCAGTATTGCAGTCTTAGAAACTGCTGGCAACAGAAGCTCTAGGGAGTGGGGTAGGGCAGCCTGCTAACTAAAATGTTCTAGTTCTCAGTTGTGTCCCTCATCCACAGTACAACCTTCCTCTCCTCATGACTGATTCCCTGTCTATAACACAGCTTCTCTCTCAAGCACTAAAATTAGACATCAGTACCACCATTAACCCAAAAATTCCATCCTAATATTGTACCCCTGCATTTCCCCTAGCTGGCTGCATATCATAACCGCATTTTTACAGACTGAAACGGTGCTCAGCTCCCCACTAAGTAACAAAATAGACAAGGCAGGTATGAAGTGACCTCTTCACAGGATAGTGACTTTGAAACATGACTGTCTCATCAACATATCCCTTGACTCCAAGAATAGAATTTAACAACTCTTGAAAATAAAGCAGTGTTCCTTCATATTTTTCCTCATTCTAACATAGCATGTTAGGGAGAACAAGAAACTGTTTCCCCAGGCTCCCAACAGAACTGAAGTCATTATGACCCAGACAAAGATCATGCTCCAGTTAACTCCATAGCTGCTAGCGTGACCACAGAATGGATAGAACAACAGAAACCCAAATTTACATCCTTGACATCTGCACCAAAGGCAACAAGGAGAACAAACCTTTATAAAGAGGGGAAGAAAGTCCAGCAATCTTTTCTGTTGCTCCTCTGGGACGAGAAATGGAGACACCTGCTCATACTCTACAAACTGTCTGCCTAGAGTCTCCCACTGTAGGGTATGCCTCTTGGGTGTCTTGTCCTTACAGTGTGCAAGCTGTCCTACCACTTTTGCTGTGTCTCCATCATCAGGGCTTTGCTTTTGCTGTCCTGCTTTGTCAGTTGAATCTTCCAGCTGCCATGCGAGTTCAGCTGCTTCGTCCATGCTGAAATGACACCTGGAGTTAAAGATACTGTATTATTTACAGTTAGTATCATCTCTTACCAGTTAACTATCCCATGAAAGTAGACACTAAAAGATTTCACTCTTGGGCTTGGAGGGTTTAGCAGTATGGAAACACTGGCAGCCACTGATACTTTTCCAGTTCTGATGGCAAAGCACTCTTCTCTTGGATAAGAGTATTATCACTTTGCAATCACATGAACAAGCTCTCTCCCAGGAGACACATGCACCATGCAGGAAATCTGGACTCTAGCCCCAGCTTTGCCCCTGAGCCAGATTCTCCCTCCCGTATTTCAGTCACCCCTATTGTGAGCCAAGTCATAGCTACTACCATTATCAGATCTGCAACAGAAGAGCACTATAGAGAAGCACTATACAGATTACATATTTCATTGAGTATGGATGCTAAACTAAGCTGCACATTTCTCATGTATTCCCCACCAAGAGTGTGGCTGAAACACTGGCTGGAATAGCTGCTGCGTGGAAAGGCCAAGTACTCCCCACTTGTGCGTGCTGGCCAAAACAGGCAGCGACATTCAGCTCTTCTATACTGCAGATATATATCTCTGTACAAAAGGTAAGAATTTTCACTGCAGCATTACCCATTTTGCTGATCCTGGAAACTGAAATGGATATATCTCAATAAAGTAGCAAGGTGCTTCTAGCAGTCTCTTTTCCATAAAATTAAACTTACAATGGGTTCATTTTGCAATACAGGCAGAGGAATCCTTCTGGTACCCCCGTCTCAACCCTAAGTCCTTTCATCTACTTTACAGTTTTGGTTTCATTCATAGTCTTCTGGGTGGTCATGACACAGCCTTGAATTCATAGCAATTATACACCTTTGCCATAGTCTTCTGTGAGACCACCCTACTACCAGAGCCTACATAATGACAACACTTACACCATTGGAAGTCAGACTTCTTCAGTTTCCATCAAAATCAGCCATAAGCTTATGTGTGCCCAGGACATTGTTTGACTACTCAAAATATGGTATACATAAATTAACATAGAGTGGCCAGACAGCTGGGAAGTTGTTGCCAAGATGAGCACAGCTCGTCATTTTACTTACCAAATATATTGTCTTGTAAGAGTCTAGAAGAATATCTAACACATCATTACACCGCCCTCAAAGAAAATCACCAATGTACCTCTGTTTCTAGGAAATAGTTTCTTTCTGTACAGTATCTCTCTGATTAGTATTCTAGCCTGTCAATAAAAATACCAAAAAGCAAATGTTACTAAAAAAAAACCAGGGTCAGATCTGCAGTACCAATACATAGACACTTTTTTTTTTTAAAAGACTATTTTGGGTCTGGTTTAGAAATTATGAGCCAATACTAACACTATATTTGGGCTTCTCTTCCTTTGTCATCCATCCTTTATGCAGCTTGCTTACTGCTTGAATCCTGCCCACTCCAAGCCACATGAATCAGTTCTACTTCCACACTCACAAAGTAACTACACACTGCAGAAAAGAAAAGGGTGACATTGTCTTGTCACTGTGTGCCACACCACCTGCTGCAAGTTGATGGTCCCAGCAGACAACTACAGTTGGACATAAATGCTGATTCTTCACACTACAGCACAGGGCAACTTATTCTACCACAGCCCATACTCCACCCTTGATTAGAAGATGGAGGACTGCACAATTTTTATTCGTTTCCAATGATGCCAATCTGGAACATCCCACACAAACAGCATTTTGTGTTTTGCTGCTGTTGTTTTTTTTTTTAATTTTCTGTGTCAAGACAACGCAACCCTGTGAGCAGAAATAGTGCGATGACTGTCTGCACATAGTAAACAGGAAGACTCCCTCCTCATGACTGTGTGGGAGTTACATTTGTCATGTATTACACTTAACCCTGGTATGGGATTTCAGCCAACTTGAGTCATCACAAAGCTGTACAGCATCTTGAGAAAGCCTGGGGACTGTTCTAGGGACTTCAGTGAGCAAATGGCATCATTCTCTTCCTAAAGAAAATATCTCATCTTTGGAGTTACTCTGCTAAGTCTAAATCAATGCTAAGTAGCAAGTAACTCGCTCTCAGTACATACACTCATCTTTGTCATTTTTATAAAGAAACCCAAAATCCTTTACAGAAGCATTTTACAGATGGTGAAACAGAAGCAGGGAGAGGTGAAATGAAAATGAAATGCTTACACTGGCATCAGAAGGTCAGTGATTGAGCAACGAACAACACTGCTCTAACTGCAATGCACAGCACTGTGAATGCGTTTACCAGTTTTGTTTTTCTATTCATAATTTACATAGTAGACCTTTCTTGCTGGTGACACAGCTACTGAAAGTCAGGCTAGTCCCTCAAAAAATTCTCACTCTATTGATCTAAGTAATTGTCAAGGGTTAAGGCTGAGTCAATCACCAACCCAGGAACAGATATTCTCTATTATCCCCCTTTTCCCGCACTCCAGGGAGGAAAACAGGAAATTAGCAGAGACAGAGAGACTTCAGAATTGGAAATGAAACTTAAACGCCTTTAATGAAAATAGCCACAAGAAAATGAAGAGTACATACACACATACACAAAACTAATGCCAGAACCAAACTCCCTTTGATGGTAACTATGTCACTGCTGATGCTGTAGCAGGAGAACTTCAGCAGCAGCTGGGACTCAGGCTCAGGAGGCTGGATCCTGGAACTCAGTCACTCTTGAATTGAGATGGAAAGCAAGAATAGGTAAAGTCTTGTAGGAACAGAACTGGGCTGATGATCTTCACAAAGCTCAGGGTGCTCGGTCTTCCAGGGTTGAAAGCAGGACAGAGAGTCCTAAGAAGCAGAGCCAAGCCTCTAATCTTCTCAGGGCTCAGATACTCAACCTCCTGACCAAGTGGAGACCCAGACCTCTCCTTATATATATATATATATACATACATACACGCACGCACGTGTTGTTAATTATCTGCTAATTAACTCAATTAAACACCTGTTTGCTTGGTTCTTAGGCCTCGTGCAAGAGACCCCAAGGCACATGCTCAATATCAAAGCCTCAAGGACTGAATAAGACATATATGGCATGGAATACCTTATTTTGACTCAAACTAGGATGTTGAATAAAACTGCTTGGAGGCACCTTGTTTTCCCCTAAAAAGTTTCTCTCACTTTTGCTAAAACTTCTGTACTTTCCCATCCTGATAGAAAAGATGAAGCTTTGCTAAGACACCTGTTATTTTTCTTACTTAGTTTGGCTCTACTATATTTTCTCTGATAAGGAGGTGTTTTTCTCCTCTGGACTCAAGGCCATGAGAAGACTGCTGACTGGGGAAAGAGACTTGAGAAGAAGGAAAGCTTTCTGGGAAGAGCTCCAGGAAATGAGAAAAACAACTTGTAGCTTTCTGATATGGGNATTTTCTCTGATAAGGAGGTGTTTTTCTCCTCTGGACTCAAGGCCATGAGAAGACTGCTGACTGGGGAAAGAGACTTGAGAAGAAGGAAAGCTTTCTGGGAAGAGCTCCAGGAAATGAGAAAAACAACTTGTAGCTTTCTGATATGGGCTCCTCAACTGTGGGCCTGCAACTAGCCAATTAAGAGATCCAGGGTGGCTAGAATCTGCCAATCATATTTTGTACTGAGTGGGCACATCGCATTAGTTAGATTATAAAAGTTTGCTTCACGGGCTAATAAAGGTTCTATGCTTTTGCTTCACACTGAAGCTGTGTGGGACCATGTTATTTATCTGCATCAGAGGGCCAAAATGGCGGACATAAATCATTTACTTCTACACTAGGACAATAATGAAAGAACTTTTTCCGTCTCCACAGCAGCTATTAAAACCAAATGTGTACAAACAATTTCACTAATGAAGACCTAATCATAACAGACTATGTAAGACATTTGAGCGTACAAAAAAAATCTTTAATATCCAGAAGTATGTGAAAGCAAAATGAGGATTGTGATTTGCCACCTTTTTTACTCCTACAGTCTAGGCTACAAAAGGCATATTGAACTAAATATCAGTCCTCTAGTATTAGTCTTTTGTCTTCACTTGCACTATCTGCATTAAATATTACTTCTCCTAATATCCTTTTCTTGCTTCTACATTTTCTTTGGACTTCTAAATACTTCGTGTTTTCTATTTCTCTTAGAGGATAATTATTCTTCTAGACAAATCACACTATCACAGTGTCCAGTGTTCAAGTATCTTTGGTTTTAAAGATAGCTTAGATATTTTGAAAAAGGTCTTATATGTTTTCTCTCTTCTACCTCCCACCATTTGTCCTAATCCTTAGTGTAAATTAACAGCTTATTTTAGTTTCCATAAGTTATAAATATCAGAGTGATAGCAAAAGTCATCATCATCATGGCTAGGCTTCGCAAACACAGATCGGGGAATAGAAAAAGTAAAGGCTAAATAATAATAAATATTCTGAGAAACATGAAAGTGAAAATATATCAAATAAACCTGATGCTATCATTCAGAAAGTAGCATCACTAAACAGAGAGGAAGTGGAACTTTCATGTATTTTCCCTTTTGTTCTAAATGAAGCTTGTGTGAAATCACACTGCAATATGGCTATGCCTTTTCATACTGATAAGACAAAAGGGAAGGCCCAACCAAAGCTGGCAGAAGGACAAGCAGAACATTGATTCTAAAAGATTACTGGCTGAATAAGCATGATTTTTTAAATGGCATTTTAATTATGTCGCATTAACTCCCCCATTAGTCTAAACAATTATCTCATGCAGCTACAAAATCCCGATTTGCACCAAGATCAGGAAGTTTACTTATTCATTTAAGATCATTTGTTATCAAAAAAGGGTCTCACAGCAAGATGGTTGACCAAAATGCAATCAAGCCTCATATCAGATTTCAGAGTTTTGCCCACCTGTTGTGGTAAGTGTCTGCAAAAAACAGTCAGATATTTGCACATGGGAATCTTTAATCTCCAAAAGTACATGAGAGCAAAATGAGGACTACAATTTGCCTCCTTATTTATTCCAACCCTCCAGATGACAAAAGGCATAGCAGGCTAAATACCAGACCCCTAGTACTAGGACTACCCACTTTAAATATTTTTCTTCTAATAGCCTGTCCCAGGATTCTAGTGAGTATCAGAAACATATGGCTCACAACACCCCAAAAACCCTATTTATACCCTCTTCCATTCCTTTGCAGGTAAGATAAATCTGTTTATTAAACAATCATGTCAGTCAATTATTTTAAATGCTAAAAACAAGGATTCACTCTCTCCTCAGGAAAGCTGTCTGATGTCATAACAAATCTAAGCAGTAGAAAGCATCGCTTGTTTCTTTTATGAATCATCTTATCTTGCAAACTCTAATTCTCTCCCAATTCAATCACAAAGTCTCTCTTCATGGCTCACAGCACTTAGTGCTCACAGGAAAAAATAGTACCTTAGAACAAACACTGTGCCAGACACTGTCCATCTACTACTCTCTTACTTCTGTCCCTCCTAATTACCTTAGTTCTTCCCCCCCCCCAGCTCCCTCTGATTTTTGTAAACAATCTATACCAATCAGTTCTAATGTTTGGTGATCACACTTGTCATATTTCATGAGTCAAACCTAAAACCACCAACAACTAGATTCAGACTTTGATATCACTATTTATCTTCTACAATACAAGGACTGCAATGAATTAAAAAAGGTTGCAAAATTCAACATCCTACCCATCCTCCCAGGTCCATTTAAGTGTAAATTCTATGGGGAAGGTAATCTTTCTTCCTAAGTTCCAGCATAGTACTTTTTGCAGTAAGAGCCTAACTGGTTCATCCCTTGAAATGTAACTAGATGACAAAATACAGAAATGTTTTAAAACACTTCTCAGCTTAGAGAAGGTTGAATAGTGTTCAAAGAACAAGTCCCATCTCAGTAGGACAAGGACTTTACTTTTTCAGCAATATAAATATGATTTCAGCTTATTTCAAGAAGGAGTTGCATTCATTTACACTAGAACTTCATTTGTCCAAGCATATTCTTACTTTATGAGTACATTTAAGTTGGGCAAGTTGTTTCTGCAGTACAACCTCACAAATCATTAACTCAGTTTCAAACACTTAACTGTATTTCTCTTTATTTTTGTTTGAAGAGCTTCTCCATGAAATCCAAAAGTAGTTGTAAAACTGACTTAGGCTCACCCTCATGTACTGGCTCTTCAATCTCTCTGTTTTAAAAAGTAGCTTCTAAATATCTAAATGGGAAGAGTTTCTTCTGACTTGCATATATGCCTGCTGCAGCCAAGAGAGAATCAGAGATATTGAGTATACTTGCTTTTGAGATGTGGTCCTCCTGCAAGTAAAGCGATGTTCCCATCTCAAGAGCAAACAGAATGCTTCTGGTCTGTCTTGGACTACATAGTTGTAACAAACTCAAAGGAACAAGATCAAGGCAATTCTGATCATCTCAAAACAACAACTCATTAGATATGGACATGTAGTTAAACCAACTCTAACAAGACTCCACTAGCAACAGCTATACCCCTTTCATCTGCAATCCTATTATCATCCCTAGATTAAAGGATACAAGCAAATCACTGATCATTTTTCCTCCTTGCACTGCAGTTCAAGGTGAACTTTGAAATTTTTGCTGTTTCAAAATGATCCTACCACAACAAACCAGTCATAGATAATACTGCAGTTTCCCTCAACAGTTAACAGTCTGTTCCTTTTGCTTCCACAGCAAATCTCTTGACATACCTGGGCTCCTAGATCAGGCAGCTCCTCTTTCAGTAAACCACATCCAGAGAAACGTGTGTTATTCCTTCCATCCTACTAGGCATCTTAGTGTATGCAGCAGCTCCCACTCTGCTCTTTAAACTTTCCACTGTGAATCACCTGATTAGCTGCTGTGCTTATTTCCTGAGGAAAGCAGAAGTGAAAATCAAATGAACCACAAGCTCAGAATCTACTAAGCTCCCAAAGCAACTTAGAACAATTCAGCTTACACACCAATGTGGCAGGCATTGCATGCTTTTCCCTGGGCCAAGAGCAACCACATATTTCCCCGCACACCATATTCACAAAATAAAGGGCAGGCAGGTGGCGGTGGAGGGCTGTTATTTAATTTTGTTTTTAAATTTAAGGTTTACCTAACTACTACAGGAATACAGCAACACAAAGCTCATGCTCTCTCTGCAACCTGTGCCTAAAAGATGATCAACAGTTGGAATGTCCTCAAATTCAGTACACTTAAAGTAAATACATTTGAATGCTGAGATGAATGCTAAGTCTTTGATCTTTCTATTAAAATAGTCAAGGCAGCCACTCGGATTAAGAGGCATAGCACTATAAACCCACTGACAACATGAAGAAGCCTCCATTAGCTATGAGGTTGGGAGAAGACTCATTTGTCTAATTGGTTCTTTGTTCTCACTATTAAAAACACCTGAAAGGCTTTATAATTAGTTTTTAAGAACAGGTGGAGTTTAAACTATTTTACACAGGAAATTCAAGTGTTTCCTAAATGGCTTCTCCCTGAGAATTTTACAGTGATCTTGAGAATCAGCATGATTGTGGCCTTACAGTGACGGAAACCTGAGGATATTTTGTCTTATGTGGTTAAAGCCTTTTTTTTGTTTGTTTTTTGTTTTGTTAACATCTACTTCACTCAAATGCCTGAAAAAGTATCCAGAAGGAAAACTAACTTTCTCTTCCAGCTAAGCCAGGGCAGTATCCAGACTGGAGACTCCTGATGTTTCTGAAGGTAGAAACAGCAAATCTTGAGGGGACTGTTATCGCTGTTCATTAGGGTCAGTAATAAGACAGGACAAAAAATTGCCTGTGCACCACAGAGACCTCTCTCAATGCAGTGATGTTTTTAGCACAGAAGAGTCACAGAGGATTGATCTCATCCCTTACCATGGAAATGTATTTATTGAAAGAAAAACCAACAACAGCAGCAGCAGCAAAATCATGGGGTTTGTTCATCCCTTTACAGACTATATCAGGAATTAAGCAGCTCTGTAACCTTGCTGCAAACTGAAAGATAGCATAGATCCCAAGGAAAATACTCCACTCCAGCCTGTACAGACAGCAACGTTAAGCTGACCAGGTTTTGGAAAGCATTAGTTAAATCAAATATAATCTATATCATGTTTTCCAAGCAGATACAAGGTCACACTGAGCTACCCATACCAAAGGCAGCTCCAGTGCTCTGTTGCCACCCTTTTGGTGTCAGCTTAAAACCACAATACAGAAGGTCATTTGCAGCAGCCCCTCCATGCTGTTTGATCAGAGAGATTTATTTCCCTGAAGTCTTCCTTATCCAGTGGTCCACCCCCCTAGATACTGTCAGGACCCAGAAAGCCACATAGTCATTAGTAGATTTCTAATCCAAACAGCAGCGGAAGCACCATTTCTCTTTTTCATTTTATACTAACTGCTGATGGGACTTAAAGCCCAGAGTTTCAACACACCCTCCAACTTAATCTCTGCTTCACTGGAGCAAAACAGCTGTAACCAAATCACCTGCAGTAAAAATAACTCAAGGGGTAAAGAAAAGCTAATAGCTAATGCAGTATGAGAGAGTGCCACAACGCCCTTTTGCAGTACCTTTCCTTTCTCCATCCTTTCCCATTCTTACAGGAAGAAGAAAAGACGTGTCGGTCACATACGTGCATTTGTAAATATGTGGAGGGGGCCGAGTTCAAAGGAACCCTCATCTTGATTTAAGGTTAAAGGCACTAATAACCTCCTGATCCAGAAGCTAGCTCTACCAGCACTGACTAGAAACTGCCATCTGATGTGTGCAGCACTCTTAAATAGATCATGCATGACCCAGTGGAGATGAGATGTCCTGCCTGAACTTCCTGAGGAAAGGATCTAGAGATAACTACAAGGTCCACTTGTCTCACAGTATAAAAAAATGTCCCCCACCCTTTGCCACTCCAACTTGCACACACAAGTGGTTAAATCATAGAATCACAGAATGGCCCAGGTTGGAAGGGACCTTAAAGATCATCTAGTTCCAACCCCCCTGCCATGGGCAAGCGAGGACGCACACTAGATGAGGTTGCCCAGGGCCACATCCAGCCTGGCCTTGAACACTGCCAGGGATTGGGCATCTACAAAGTGTCTGGGCAACCTGTTCCAGTGCCTAACCACCTTCTGGGTATAGAACTTCCTTCTAATCTCCAGTCTAGATTTCCCCTCCTTCAGCTTGTAACCATTCCCCATTGTCATATTACAATCTGACCAGCTGAACAGTCTCTCCCCTTCTATTTTGTAATCTCCCTTTAGGTACCGAAAGGCTGCAATAAGGTCCCCTCAAAGATTTCTCTTTTTTAGGCTGAACAACCCTAAGTCCTTCAGCCTATGCCCTGTTTCATGCCTTAACATTAATGATACCATCCACATTGAGATGTCTTAGTTATCTTAGTGGTCCACAATGGCTAGAAGAACATTAATTCTCCAGCTTGAGGCTAGAGGTCATCTACTGCAGGTTTCTCCAGAAACACAACTTGCAGTACCTTTCAATTGCCTTAGAGTAACCAAACGGGCTGATTGGTTACACCAAAAGCAAACATGTCCTCTGAAAATTGCTGTGCAGCTGCCATTACCCAAGGGACTGACAGTTTGGCCCAACTGCAAACTCAGATTGGATGGAACTGAAAATCCTGTATTTCTCCCTTCCACAAGTTTCCCTCCTTGTACAGATAATAAAAATGTAGCTGATTTTGCTGAGACAACACATTTTTCTGCTGCACATTTATAATCTTCAATGTAGAAAAAAAGCTAGTTAAATACATGTTCCTTTCAATATTACAGTGCCTCAAAGTTGAGTTAGCTGCAGGTTTTTTCCATTCTTCTCCTTTCCTGCTAAATTCCAGCTATTTTCTTTCTTTTTTCTTGTTAAAAAGAATGTTGATTAAAAAATGTTCATTGAATCATTTTTCATTTCCTTAACATGATAAAGGGAAGCAGCTGTGTTTCATTTTCCTCTCCTCATTTCAATGGCAGAACAGAAGCTGACGGTGAGACCGCAGAGAAAGGCAATGCAAAAATTTAAACCATCTGCTTAACCATCATTTTCACGCATTTTCTCAGCAGACTTTGAAATCTGCAAAGAAGGAGGCATTCAGATCCTTCAGCATATCTTCCCAAAGAAGCAAAAGCAGTAGGTTACAAAGTGACAAGCCACAGGATTGTGAGCTTGCACAGCTCAGCTTCTTTCCCTCTGGCACCCACACAGGGGAGGCCTGGGGCAACAGGGAAGACCACCCCCCCCACTTTGGCCAGGTTTTCCTTGGAGGATAGAACCCTATAGACTTGCAAAGTAAAAGCCCCCTCTGAACAGCCTCTGAGATGCAGCCAACCCACCAGGCCTGCCACCCTTGGGCAGGCCTACCACCTCTGAAGAAAATAAGATGGCTTGTACTGATGCATGGCTACACTATCCAGATCATAAGGTAACTTGCTTATTTGTACACCTGCACAGATAACTAAACTGCAGTTTTAAATTAAATAGAGCTCATGCTGATGAAGCTATGAGACTGGTAGCTAGCAAAGACTTACAGCATATCTGCAAGGCAATGTTTCTCTGTCTGTTACCCATCAGCACCACTTAGGCCTGAGCACTCAGTATAGATCAGATCTAGTTACACCACTGACTACTCTGGCACCATGGCTGATGGGCTGTAAAAAGACAGGGCAGTTTGCAGTGTTGATGTCAAACTCCTAACTTGTCTCAGGAAAGGGATTCATTTCCTTCCCCTGGTGTTTCTACCTAAACAAGGCCAGGTGGCCTGCAATCCATCCTCAGTGCCTCCTACACCTTGGCGCTAGTAGGGTTTGATCAATGTTATAAGGGTAATTTGCCACATTAAATTCTACTATTTCAAAATGTTTCATTGGAAATTAGAACAAATTCCTTCCATCAACAAAAATCTACAAATCAAAATGGGATTTTCCCAGTGTTTTTGTTGTTTAAACAGGAATAAATCAAAGTATACACAATAGCCTGAATCTTAGAGATCAGACTGGAGGAGTGGGTTTCAGCCTGTGCAGTCCTGAAGTAGTTTCCCATGAACCCTTACACAGCAAGTGTCAGTCTGCTGCTTGACAGCCCCCAGGTTTGCGAATCTTTTTTGGCTGCTTTAAAAGTGGTCATTAGTAGGGGGAGGGGGGGGGCAAATCACTATATAATCACAGAAACACCCTAAATAATTCTAAACTACATTTTATTAAAATTCTGTGCATAACTAAATGCCACCAAAATTGTTCCAGAGTTAGTAAAACACTATTAACTTCTCAAAACATAAGAAAAAAAGAAGTCACATTTAAAAATGTATTTGTAACAGAAGTGAAAACATTCATGTTTGAAACTGTCAAACCCAAACATCTCGATCAAATTAATAGAATTTTCTTTTCTTCTGGAAAAAAAAAAAAGCCAAATATGAAATTTCCTGTGGGAAGCTGCTATTTTGATTAAATGCCACCTACTGACCAAAAAAATATTGTGCAGGAAAATTGTTAAGGCCGACTGAGCACATGATCTCCACACTGGAATGCATGTTAGTCTCACAAGACTGAGGAAGTTGAAAGGCTAATGCAAAAATATAATGGCATACCATTTCTCCCCCCTCCTGTACCTCAGCTTAATGTTCTACTACAGGATACAGAGGGATTCATTGTTTTCATGATCAACCCAAAAGCATTTGAATGAAAGAATCATGACACAGAAGTTCTGCAGGAAAATGTTTACAATTATTTATAAAACAAAGGTAGACTTTAACAAACATTGCTTATCAGAAAATACCACTTTTAGCTACAGCTTCAGACAGAAGCACAAAATAATTACATAAAAAATATACTGACCAAGAGTTATTTTCTTGGAAGATTTATTCTTCTCTCTCTGCAGAAGAAGCTCCAAAACCTCTGCAAAAATTATCACTTTCTTAAGTCTCCTAAATTAGTACTAGTTCCTGTTTAACACACTTCTTTGCTCTCTGCAAGGGTGTTTTGTAGCTTGCACAGCCTACAGCAACTCTCATCATCATCTTAGAGGAAATTATGAGCCTGAAGTTCAGACTAAAGAAATTAAGCAAAATCCTTGCAACACAAGTATGAAAACAGACATTTTCCGATCTCTAATATGTCTCCTATTAACTACTATTATTTTTCCTTTTGCAGCTCCCAAGTCTATTTAAAAACTCCTGCTCCTGTGACCTTGCTCTCCTATAAGCTGCATTCACAGAGAGACTCCGCATGTATGCAGGAAGGCTGCTTTCCCACATCACTAACTACTCAGGTACTTTCAAACAGCTAACAAGCACGCTTAACAAGCTGTCACACTCTATTAATGGATAAGCTTGGCTTTTCTACAAATGTTGTTCTAGCTTTCTGAACCAGACTCACATATCTTCCTCTCTTTTTAATTCTGTATTTACAGAACAAACACTACAGTTGCATTGGGTTGCTAGCTTTTGCCATGTCATAAAATATTCTGGACAGAAGAAATAGGGACAAACTGATGAAAGCAGTAGTTTTGCTGCTTGGTGTGCTCTGATTTAAACAAACAAACAAAACCACCAAAAACCCCACGAGTTTTTGAAGCTGAGTAGCTTCCCCATGGACTGTGGTTTACTTTTTTTTTTTTTCCATCCAGGAAAGGGCTACTTTTAGAGTGTCCAGCTGACTTTGTTCTAGGCTGGCAAATAGTAAGAAAAATCTCCTTAATCTCTACTTTATTTATAGCCAGATTCTACAGGAACTTGACCTATATAGATATTTAAAATTGCTGCTTCTGCTCAGCAGAGAGGTAATATTAGACTTGAAATTAAACCTTAGCACTAAACATGTAGAAATATTTTGTTAAAGAAGCAAAGTAGAGCAATAAAAAGCTAGTCATTGGCTGTGTTATCATTTGAGAGTTCAGTATATTCACCAGAACTTGAATGCACAGCTTTCACATTTGAAGCAGAGGCTGCTACAAGACAGTGTAAAGGAAGAAGTGGTGTAAGAGTGCAGTAGTTACCTTACAGAGAGGCTCACCACAAGAGTGATCTACAAAAAGCACCTCAGCAGCTATGTGTCAGAGTTCCTTTTGCTGTAATACCTTTCCAGGGCTGGAGACCAGCGTGTCAGAGCTGACAAACCATCAAATTCCTTCTTTAAGGGTATGTGTTAGCATACCAGTTGGGACGCAGGGTCTCTAGAACTGTTTCTGCCTGGAAGAATTGCCTCTCTGTAAGCAGGGAAATGTGAATGACAGGCTTCACATGGAGGCCTAAGGAGGCTTATTCAGTAATAAGCATTGTTAAGCTGTATAAAAGACAGCTGTAATAAGGTGAAACTGAAATAACTGTTTCGTATCTCAGTGCATTGGTGGCTACACAATGCTTAGAGAAATGTGCAGATGCCTCTAATTTGAAGGAAGCAGAAATCTACCTTTTAAAAGTTTTGGACCAACATCCATTCAGAATGTAATCTGCAGGGCTTCTCCCCAGCTATGTAGCAAAAAACTGGTTCCGGAATGTGCATTCAGAACCTGCATTGGCAAAGTTACCAGTGCAAAACAAAATTGGTCAAGGACAGTTCTATGACGTGTTTTATTCTGCATAACTAGAAGAGTAGCTCAGAAACGGGATCCACATTAAAAGCACAAAAGACAAGTTTGTGACTGAATACATAATGTAGACATGCCAGACTCTGGTGATATTTTTATTTCTATTTAAGATCTTATCTTTCCCATTTCAAATAATTTTATTTTTTTTCCTAAAATGAGATGAGAATAAAGATGACAAATTCCAATAGGCTGCCTTTGCCCAATACAGGCATTCCTGACAGAGATATTCAGAGCCCTTCATTTCCCACACACCTATTTTGTCCATATGGACTATAAATACAAAACTATACGTCATAGCTTTTTAGCTTCTGCCTGAGCTCCAGACCTTACCTGAAGTTTACTTTACCTGGTTTGTGGATCTCAGCAGTAACATGGAGAGTTTTGATTCTGAGCATCTTTTGTGTTGGCACTTTCCTCTCCAAGCGTCACCAGGTAGCAGTACGAAAGAAGGGCTTTCAAGGTCTGCTGTTACAGAGGCAGCAGAAATCATACAGAGGTTCAGGTATGCATTTCATTTCCATGTTATAATTGCAGCTTCCATTTCTTTTTCTCAGTCCACCTTAAGTAATGAGACAGGAGAGACAGGAGACAAGAGAGTATCACTACACAATTTTTTTTTTTTTTTTTAAATTGAAGGAAAGCAACTATGGTTTCCACCTGGCAGAAGGTTTTGTAATACGCTGTTACCAGAGCGGATATGGGAATCCAGACTGAGTGCCAACAGAAACATACAGCCATCCAGGTCACAGGCTGCAGAGAATACCAGAGCCTTTCCCAGGCAGCAGGTGGCAATTCTGAGAACTGCTGTGTGCGCTGTGAACAGGTTGAGGACTTAATCTGCCGGGTTGCAGAGCTGCAAGAGGTTGTAGAAAGATTAAGGAGTATCAGGGAGGCCAAACAGAAGATTGACTAGAGGAGCCAGGCTTTACCCTCCCTGAAACAGAGATGGGGGCACCCAACTGATAGTTCTCAGTTTCAGAGGACCCCTGTATCCCACCCCTGCCAAATCAGAGGCAGTAATACAGATATGGGGAGCAAATGGAAGATAGTCCAAGGTCGAGGCAACAAACAACCTCCTTCCTTACCCACCTCATCTCCCCAGGTGCCACTAAAGAACAGATTTGAGGCTCTGGTTGAGATAGATCTGTCTAATAAAGACATAGATGATGAACAGTCTATAACAGAGAAACATCTAAGCTCAAATAAGCTCACTGCTCCTATCACAACATCAGCCACAAAGAAAAAAAGAAAGGTTATGGTCATAGGCGACTCCCTTCTGAGAGGAATAGAGAGGCCAATATGTCGGCCATACCCTTCTCATAGGGAAGTTTGCTGTCTCCCTGGAGCCAGGATCAGGGATGTTACTAAGAATCTCCCCACCCTGGTGCAATCCTCGGACTACT